>JAVHYY010000907.1:0-36301 GCA_035221665.1 Okamejei kenojei | reverse complement strand
CATAGAGAGATAGTATTAAACCGAGAACACGGTGGCAGGGCCGACCTGTGCAAACAAACTTCCTCCACCGTACGATGGTGATAGTGCTGGGAGCTCCTGATGGCCAAGTTCAAGTCTTTGGGTTGATGCAGATCCTATTTAGCTCTTGGTCATTCTTCGCCTGTCCGCTTCTAAGCTCAACAAACCATAGTCGAAAACCCATTGGGTGGAGGCCCGTAGTTATAACGGGGCGCCAGGATGCCGTGGCCCACCTATCTCGACGAGAGCAGACTCGATCCTTGGGCCCCTTTAGGCAAAGGACACACGAGTAGCGGGGGACGGACAACTGGCCGTCGTAACGTCTTGGGGACTCAATGGCAATCTTGTAGCTGCACGGAAACCTTCCCAGCTCGAGTTAAACGGTCCGGAGAACTCGGCCAGGGATCCTAGGGAACGCCTCAACCCAGGTGGACATCGCTGTGGAAACGTCACCACCTGAGGGTCCTGGCAGGCCTCCACGCCGAGCAGTGGGGGAAACAATTTACTGTCAGTAGGAAGAAAGAAGAGGGGCCGTGTGGCCGATACCGCACCGTGCAGTGGAGAGTGACCTTCCCCACAGGAACAAGCACGGCCGCTCCCGCATAGAGCAACGCAGAACAGCACTCTCTGTGGAAACATGGCTCATTATTTCTTATTTGTTAAACAGGCTTGTTGACATAACTGTTGGCTAGCTTGCACCAGTGTCCAACGCTCCTTAAGCAGAGTAAGGCCGTTGGCATTCACCGTGAGACGGACGGTGGGTCCGTTATCAGTACTAGCTGGCACACTCGGCAAGGAAAAAAAGACACCTCCAGCTCGCTCTCGCTCGAAGGATTCAGGGTACTGTGGGGGAAGATAATCGTTGTCTGCAGATACGAACAGACGCATGAAATGCATCACGAGAGATCAAGATTAACGAGACGGCTTTCTGCGCTGTGGCCAGGGCATTGTTTCCCACCGGACACCGCATGGGCCCTGGAGAAGAAAGTGCCACGAACTTGTGGCGAAAGTTACGGTTTTCCCCAATGCAGGGCAATCATTAAACAACGAGTGAGAGACAATGTTACAATTGGGAACCGTTTGAGGCGGTTTGGAGCGACAGCACAGCGGTCTTAGCCCATTCTGTCGCCGAGGTGCACTGTACTGTGGGACCAGCTAGACGGGCTGTGTGGACCACTGGGGTCGGGTTATAGCGGAGGAGACATCCTCGGCCCTAAACGACAGGCATGCAGCGCCTCATGAGTGTCTTGAGTCTGGCTTACTGCAATCAGTCTCGTTGAGCTCGCAGCTTTTCGTCCGCTAACCCAAAGACCAAAATGTCAGGGTCAAGGCATTCGGGGGTCATGGCTCACGCAGGTTCTACAACACATAGAAGATCCGGTCTCCTGCGAGCACAACTGGGCGCAACGCGGCCATAAAAATGTCAATAAGGGGAACTCCCAGGGTTCTGTCGTCTGGTGAACAACTTAAAACGTCCTCAGAGTGTGATAGTGGGAAGGTCGCACATCTGCCGTAAATTTAGCTCAAGTAAGCAGTCTGGGGTCATCAGCACTCTCACCATTTCATAGCTACGAAACGGACTCGCCGAACGCTCGAGCGCCTCCGAACCAAGCCAATGTTAAGCAGAATGGAATGCCTTGACAGCAGGGGGTCACTCAGCAGGGTGGGCAAATAGGCACACGTTAAATGCTTCTATAGTCCCGTACGGAAACACTCTTCGCTCAGCGATGAGTGATGTCAGCATCAAAGACCAGGAGACGTCAGGCTTTACTCGGCAGGGGCAGAAAGGAAGCACATTCGTGTGAAGCCTGGGGGGTATCTGGGAACTAATGATGAAATAAAACCGCGAAGAAACACCAGGAGACGCAGGAACTACCACTTCTGACACCATGAAGATCGTACTACGATGTCTTTAAGTCGTTCAGTACTTTTATTAAACACACAGCATACATAGCCCTGGCTGTACGTGGTCTGTCACGAGCACCAGAGAGGGAGCTAGGGGCGTGCGGGTTACAATTATACTGACTGCTGGGGGAGTGGTTAGCATGGACATCATACTAGCAATTAAAGGTGTACACATAAGCATCTACAGTGGGTTTAGATGGGTTTAGAGCGGCTTAGAGCGGTTTGGATCTGTTTAGACGGGGTTTAGAGGGGTCTAGAGGGCAGTTTAGAGAGGGGTCTAGAGTGTCTAGAGGGCTCTAGAGTTGTTCAAAGGTATTTAGAGTGGTTAGACCGGTTTATCTCGGATTTAGATGGGTTTAGCTGACTTGAGGGTGTTAGATGCGTTTCGAGCGGCTGAGTGCGGTTTAGCGGCAGCTTCTGAGTGGTTTTACATGTCGTTCTGACGGGTTTAGATGTGATGGGATTTATCGGGAGTTTAGAGCGAGTGTAAGAAGGGTTTGAGAAGTTGGTGACGGTGTTGAGATGTGTTTTAGAAGGGTTTCGATGCAACTATTTACAGGGGTTTTCATGCGTTTATATGAGTTTTTAAGTAGGAGGATGAGAGGGGTTTTTTAGAGTGGTTTATAGACGGTTTTAGAAATGGTTTAGAGTGTGGTAGATTTGTTGAGAGGGGTTTACAGAGGGATTACAGGGTTGGTTTTTAAAGGGTGTTGTGATACGTAACGTTTAGATAAGTTTTGGAGGTGTTTATATAGTGTTGTTTAGAGTGTGTTTAGACAGGATTTAGACGGGTTTTAGATGGGGCTTAGACTTAGAAAGGGGATTCGAGGTGGTTGGGGACGGGCGTTGGAGTTTAGTGGGGTTTGATGGGTTTAGATGGGTTAAGAGGTAGAGGGGGTTTGTTTAGAGGGGATTCGAGGGGGGATTTAGACTGCTTTGGGGTTAGAGGGCTTTAGAAGGATTTTAAAGGGGATTAGAGGGGGTTTTAGAGGGATTTTAGAGGCGGGTTAAGAGGGGTTTTTTTTTAGGAGAGAGTGTTTAGAGGAGGTTTGAGGGATTTTGTGGGTTAAGAGGGGTTTAGAGGGGTTTAGAGGATTTAGAGAGTTTATAGGGGTTTTTAAATAGGTTTTTGGTTGGTTTTAGAGGGGTTTAGAGGGTTTACAGGTTACAGTGGTTTGAAAGGGGTTTAGAGTGGTTTAGAGGGTTTAGAGGGTTTAGAGTGGTTTAGAGGGGCACAGATGGGTTAGAGCTGTTTACATGGAGTTTGCAGGGAATTAGAGAGTTTGAATTTACACTGGTTTGAAGGTGGTTTAGAGGGGGTATAGAGAGGTATAGAGGGTATTTAGTGTTTAGAGGGGGTTTTTTTTTAGAGGGGTTTTAGAGGGGTAGAGGGGTATTTTTTTTTAGAGGGGTTTGTTTAAAATTGGTTTTTTATTTTTTTTTAGAGGGGGGTTTTGGAGGGGTTTGTATGGGGTTATATGTGATTTAGAGGAGTTTAGAGGGGGTTTAGAATGGTTTATAGGGGTTTTAGATGGGTTTAGATGGGTTTAGCGGGGGGTTAGAGGTGGTTGACCGGGGTCTTAGAGGGGATTAGAGTGGGTTTAGTGCGTTTTAAGGAATGTTTAGAGGGATTTAGACGGATTTGGAGTGGGTTATGTGGGGGTGAAGAGGGGTTTAGTGGGTGTTTAGAGATGTTTTGAGAGATGTAGAGTAGCTTTAGTAGGGTTAATAGGGGGTTAGATGGGTTTAGAGGGATTAGAGGGTTTTAGAGGTTTAGTGGGGTTTTTTCTTTTTAAATGATTGGACGTGTTTACATGGAGTTGGTTTACAGGGATTTAGAGGGGTTTTTTGGAGGGGTTTAGAGGGGTTTAACAAGGATTTAGAGGGGGTTTAGCGGGGTTCAGAGGGGTTTAGAATTGGTTTAGATAGGCTCATAGGAGTTTAGAGGGGATATAGTTCGTTTAGATGGGTTTAGAGGGGGTTTAGTGTGGGTTTAGATTGGTTTAGAGCGCTTTAGAATGGTTTAGAGGGGGTTACAGTGATTTCGAAAGGTTTAGAGGGGTTTAGAATGGTTTCGAAGGGTTTAGATGGGCGTGCAGCCATTTCGAGGGGTTTGAACCGGATTAGAGGGGTTTACATGGGGGTTAGAGAGATTTAGCGTAGAGGAGTTTAGAGGGGTTTAGAGGGTGACATTGGTTTTAGAGGCGTTTAGAGTGGTTTGCGGGGGGTTAGAGGGGCTTTGGAGGGGCTTAGAAGTTGCAGTGAGCGTATAGGGGTTGCAATGGGGGGTGTTGTAGAGGGGGTTTGGAGAAGTTTATAGTGGTTTATGTGGGTTAGAGGGGGTTAAGATAGAGTTTAGAGGGGTTTAGAGGGTTTACGGTGGATAACAGTGGGTTGCAGTGTTTTAAAAAGAGGCTTGTTAGTGGTTTAGAGGGATTTACAGGGGGTCTAGAGGGGTTTGGTGAACTTTGGAGGGGTTTAGAGGTGGTGAAGATGGTTCTGAGGGATGTAGAGGGGCTCTAGAGGGCTGGAACGGCTTTAGCTTGGCATAGAGGGGTTTAGATGGGGTGAGAGGGAGTTTAGATGGGTTTTGATGTGTTTAGTGGGGGTTTAGAATGGTTTAGATGGGTTTAGAGGGGACAAAGGGGTTTAAGGGGTGTCTAGAGGGTTAGAAGATGTTAGAGCGCTTTAGAGTGGTTTAGGGTTTTTTACAGTGGTTTACAGGGGTTTATATGGGATTTAGAGGCATTTGGGGTTTAGAGGGGTGTAAAGGGTTTTAGACGGAATTACATGGGTTAGAGTGGGATTAGTCTAACATCGGTTAGTGGGTTTAGAGTGGTTTAGAGGCTGTTTAGAGGGGTTTAGAGGGGTTTAGAGTGGGTTTCGAGGGGTTTATAAGGGGTTAGTCTGGTTTAGACGGGGTTTAGAATGCTTCAGAGGAGGTTTTCAATGGGTTTAGATGGGTTTAGAGAAGTGGTTTAGACGGCGTGTAGAGGGTTTTTTTTAGAGGGGGTAGTAGGGTTTAAAGGGGGTTTAGAGGGTTTGCAGTGGGTTTACAGTGGTATGGAGAGGGTTTAGAGGCATTTAGAGGGGGCGCCGAGGGGTTTCGAGGGTTTTTAGTGGTTTTTGTGCACAGGGGCTTGCAGGTGTTTACAGCGGGTTTCCGGGTTTAGAGGAGTTTTAGAGGGATTTAGAGGGTTTATATTGCTTTAGAGGGGTTTTTTTATTTAGAATGGGGATTATGTGGTGTTCATATGAGTTTAGAGGGTTTGAGGTGGATTAGAGGGGGTTACAGGCAGGGATTTAGAGGGTTTAGAGTGGATTTAGATGTGTTAAATGGGTTTAGATGGGTTCATAGATGGTTTAGAGGGGATTACATGGGGATTACTCGGAGCAGAGGGATTTTTAGAGGGGTAGATGGTGTTAGTGGGGGTTTAAGCGGGGTTTGGAGGGGGGTGAGAGGGGTTTAGACGGGATTAGAGGGGTTTAGAGTAGTGTACGGTTTTTACAGGGGTTTAAAGGGGATGTAGAGGGGCTTCTTTCTCTTAAAGGGAATTTAGAGTTGGTTTAGACGCGTTTAGAGCGGTTTAGAATGGGTTTAGATGGGTTTGATGAAACTACAGAGGGGTTTAAAATGTTCAGACTGGGATTATAGCGGCTCTATATGGGATTTAGAGCCGGTTTTGGAGGGGGTTAGAGGGGGTTAGAGAGGGTTAGAAGGGTTTCGAGTGTTTTATCGTGGGTTGTAGAGGGTTTAGGGGGGCTTGGAGCGGTTTTGGATGGGGTTTTTGTAAGAGGGGGGTTTTTAGAGGGGTTAGAGGGGTTTCGGCGGCGTTAGAGGTATTGGAGGGGCGTTTAGAGGGTTTTAGACGGATTTTATATGGGTTTAGAGTTGACAAGGGGATTTAGAGGAGTCTATATGGGCTTTAGAGGGTTTAGAGAGGGTTTAGATGGGTTACATGGGGTTTAGAGGCGTTTCGAGGGCAATTTAGAGGGGGTTCATTTGGTTGTTTGAAACTGTGGGTTTAGAGGGGTTTACAGTGGGTTTTTAGTGGGGTTTTAGAGTGGTTGATACTAGGTTTTAGAGGGTTTAGACGCTGTTTAGAGGGGTTTAGAGGGTTTAGAGCGTGTCTAGTGGGGTTGGGGGTCTTAGAGTGGTTTAGCGTGGGTTAGAAGGTTAAGAGGTGGGGTTTAGAGGTGTTTAGGGTTTATAGGTGCTAAGATGGGTTTAGTTGATTTACGGGGATTTAGACAGGTTTATATGGGGTTTAATTGGTTTGATGCTGGGTTGCATGGGGTTAGAAGGGGTGTGGTGGCGCCTTGAGGGATATCAGGGGTATAGTGGATTAAACTGGGTTTTCGAGGGGTTTAGAGGGGGTTTTTTAGGGGGTTATAGGGTTTCGTGGGGGTTAGAGGGTTTCTAGCGTTTTCTTCAGGAGTTTAGAAGGGGTTTTGAGAGGGTTTGAGGGATTTAGAGAGGTTTTAGTGGAGTTAAGAGGGGTTTAGAGGGGCTTAGAGGGTTTAGAGGGGTTTAGAGATGTTTAGAGGGTTAGGTTGTTTTGACGGGTTTCGAAGGGGTTACGGGGGTTTAGAGGGGTTTACTGTGGTTTACAGGTGTTTGAACGTGGTTTAGGGGGATTTGGAGAGGTTTAGAGGAGTTTGGTGAACTTTAGAGGGGTTTAGACGTGTTTACATTGAGTTGGTTTACAGGGATTTAGAGGGGTTTAGAGGGTTTAGAGGGGTTTAGAGGGGTTTAGAGGGGGTTCAGCGGGGGTTATGAGGGGTTTAGAATTGGTTTAGATAGGCTGATAGGAGTTTAGAGGGGATGTAGTTGGTTTAGATGGGTTTAGAGGGGGTTTAGTGTGTGTTTACATTGGTTTAGAGCAGTTTAGAATGGTTTAGAGGGGGTTACAGTGATTTCGAAAGGTTTAGAGGGGTTTGTAGACATTTCGAGGGGTTTGAACCGGATTAGAGGGTTTACATGGGGGTTAGAGAGATTTAGCGGTGCGTAGAGTAGTTTAGAGGGGTTTGGAGGGTGACATAGGTTTTAGAGGTGTTTAGAGTGGTTTGCGGGGGATTAGAGGGGCTTTAGATGGGCTTAGAAGTTGCAGTGAGCGTTAGGGGTTGCAGTGGGGGGTGTAGAGGGGGTTTGGAGAAGTTTATAGTGGTTTATGTGGGTTAGAGGGGGTTTAGATAGGTTTAGAGGGGTTTATAGGGGACAGAGGGATTTAGGTGGGTTTAGATGGGTTTAGAGTGGAGGCTTAGAGGGGTTTAGAGGGGTTTAAGGGGTGTCTAGAGCGTTAGAAGATGTTAAAGCGCTTTAGAGTGGTTTAGGGATTTTACAGTGGTTTACAGAGGTTTATATGGGAATTAGAGGCATTTGGGGTTTAGAGGGGTGTACAGGGTTTTAGACGGGATTACATGGGTTAGAGTGGGTTTAGTCTAACATCGGTTAGTGGGTTTAGGGTGGTTTAGAGGCTGTTTAGAGGGGTTTGTAAGGGGGTTAGTCTGGTTTAGACGGGTTTAGAATGCTTCAGAGGGGGTTTAAAGGGGTTTAGAAAAGGGTTTAGAAAAGGGTTTAGACGGCGTGTAGAGGGTTTAGAGGGGTAGTATGGATTAAAGGGGTTTAGAGGGTTTGTAGTGGTTTACAATGGTTTGGAGGGGGTTTAGAGGCATTTAGAGAGGGTGTCGAGGGGTTTCGAGGATTTTAGTGGTGTACAGGGGCTTACAGGTGTTTACAGCGGGTTTCCCCAGGTTTAGAGGAGTTTTAGAGGGATTTACAGGGGTTTATATTGTTTAGTGTGCGTTTAGAATGGGATTATGTGGGTTTATATGAGTTTAGGGGGTTTGAGGTGGATTAGAGGGGATTACAGGGGTTTAGTCGGAGCAGAGGGATTTTAGAGGGGTAGAGCGGGTTAGTGGGGTTTAAGCGGGGTTTGGAGGGGGGTGGAGGGGTTTTAGACGGGATTAGAGGGGTTTAGAGTAGTTTACGGTTTACATGGGGTTTAAAGTGGATGTAGAGGGGCTTAGAGGGATTTAGAGGGGGTTTGGACGCGTTTGGAGCGGTTTACAATGGGTTTAGATGGGTTTGGTGAACTACAGAGGGGTTTAAAATGTTCAGAGGGGATTATAGCGGCTCTAGATGGATTAAGAGCGGGTTTGGAGGGGTTTAGAGGTGTTTAGAGGGGATTAGATGGGGTTTTGAGCGGTTTTGATGAAGAGGGGATTTAATGCGGTTTAGAGATGTTTCGAGTGTTTTATAGTGGGTTTAGAGGGTTTGGGGGCTTGGAGCGGTTTAGATGGGGTTTTGTGGGGTTTAGATGGGTTAGAGGGGCTTCGGCGGCGTTAGAGGTATTAGAGGGGCGTTTAGATGGTTTAAAGAGGGTTTAGATGGGTTAGAAGGGTTTAGAGCCGTTTCGAGGGATTTAGAGGGGGTTCAGTTGGGTTAACAGTGGTTTAGAAGGGTTTACAGTGGGTTTTAGTGGGGTTTAGAGTGGTTGATACTAGGTTTAGAGGGTTTAGACGGTGTTTAGAGGGGTTTAGAGGGTTTAGAGTGTGTCTAGTGGGGTTGGGGGTTTTAGAGTGGTATAGCATGGGTTAGAAGGTTAAGAGGTGGGGTTTAGAGGGGTTTAAAGGGTTTTATAGGTGTTTAGATGGGTTTAGTTGATTTAATGGGATTTAGACAGGTTTATATGGGGTTTAATTGGTTTGGAGCTGGTTTGCATGGGGTTAGAAGGGGGTGTGGTGGCGCCTTGAGGGATATTGAGGGGGTTTAGTGGGATTAAACTGGGTTACGAGGGGTTTAGAGGTCGTTTAGCGGGATTATAAGGGTTTCGTGGGGGTTAGGGGGGGTTTAGAGCGTTTTTCAGGGGTTTAGAGGTTTTGAGGGATTTAGAGAGGGTTTAGTGGGGTTAAGAGGGGTTTGGAGGGGCTTCGATGGTTCAGAGGGGTTTAGAGATGTTTAGGGGGTTAGGTGTGTCTAGACGGGTTTCGAAGGGGTTAGGGTCGGTTAGAGGGGCTTACTGTGGTTTACAGGTGTTTGAACGTGGTTTAGGGGGATTTGGAGAGGTGTGGAGGAGTTTGGTGAACTTTAGAGGGGTTTAGAGGTGGTTTAGTGGGTTCAGAGGGGGTTTAGAGTGGCTTTAGGGAGGCTTTGGAGCTGGTTTAGAGGGTTTTTCATTGATTTAGAGGGGGTTTAGAGGGGTTTAGAGTGGTTTAGAGGGGTTTATAAACGTTTAGAGGGGTTTAGAGTGCTTTGGATGGGTTTCAAGAGGTTTAGAGGGCGTTCCGAAAGGTGTAGATGTGTTCACAAGGGGTTTAGAGGGGGTTAGATGGGGGTTTGAGTGTTTTAGAGCGATTTAGAGGGGGTTAGTTCGGTTTAGAGGGGCTTTGAGGGGCTTATAGGGGGTATGCTGGTGTTTAGTGGGGTTTAGAGTGGGTTAGTGAGTTTAGAGGGGTATAGAGGGGTTTAGTTAGGGTTTAGCGCGTTTTAGAGGTGGATGTGAGGTGTGCAGTGGGGTTTATAGGTGGTTTAATGGGGTTTATATGGGGTTAATAGGGGTTTTGAGGGATTTGGAGGGGTTCGGAGGGGTTTAACGGGGTTTATATGGGTTTAGAGGGGTTTTGAGTGCGGGATTTAGAGGGGGTTTGGAGGGGTTTAGTGGTTTATAGGGTATTTAGAGGGGATTGGAGGGGTTCAGAGGGTGGTTTAGAGGGGTTCAGAAGTGTTTAGAGGGTGCTTAGAGAGGTTTATATGGGGTTTAGAAGCGTTTTGAGGGATTTAGACAGGGTAATGTGGGGATTAGAGGGATATAGAGGGTTTTATAGTGTACTTAGAAACAGAGAAAATAGGTGCAGGAGTAGGCCATTCGGCACTTCGAGCGTGCACCGCCATTCAATAGGATCATTGCTGATCATCCAACTCAGTATCCTGTACCTCCCTTCTCTCCATACACCCTGATCCCTTTGGCCACAAAGGCCACATCTAACTCCCTCTTAAATATAGCCGATGAACTGGCCTCAACTATCTTCTGTGGCAGAGAATTCCAGAGACTCACCACTCTATGCGTGAAAAATGTTTTCCTCATCTCGGTCCTAAAGGAATTTCGCCTTATCCTTCGAATGTGACCCCTTGTTCTGTACCTCCCCAACATCAGGAACAATCTTCCTGCATGTAGCCTATCCAACCCATTAAGAATTTTGTAAATTTCAATAAGATCCCCCCTCAGTCTTCTAAATTCTAGCGAGTACAAGCCAAGTCTATCAAGTCTTTCTTCATATGAAAGTCCTAACATCCCAAGAATCAGTCTGGTGAACCTTTTCTGTACCCCCTCTAAGGCAAGAATGTATTTTCTCAGATTTGGAGACCAAAACTGTGCGCAATACTCCAGGTGTGGTCCCTCCAAAACCCTGTACAACTGCAGTACAACCTCCCTGCTCCTATACTCAAATCATTTCGCTATGACTGCTAACATACCATTTGCTTTCTTCACTGCCTGCTGCACCTGCATGCCTACTTTCAATGATTGATGTACCATGACACCCAGGTCTTGTTGCATCTCCCCTTTTCCTAATTTGTCACCATTCAGATAATAGTCTACCTTCCTGTTTTTGCCACCGAAGTGGATAACCTCACATTTATCCACATTACACTGCATCTGCCATGCATTTGCCCACTCACCCAGCCTATCCAAGTCACCTTGCAAACTCCTAGAATCCTCCTCACACCTAACACTACCCTCCAGCTTAGTGTCGTCCGCAAACGTGGAGATGTTGCATTCAATTCCCTCGTCCCATTCATATATATATTGTAAATGGCTGGGGTCCCTTCACGGACCCTTGCGATACCCCACTAGTCACTGCCTGCCATTCGGAAAAGGACGCGTCTACTCCTACACTTTGCTTCCTGTCAGCCAGCCAGTTCTCTATCCACATCAATACTGAACCCCCAATACCGTGTGCTTTAAGTTTGTATACTAATCTCTTATGTGGGACCTTGTCGAAAGTCTTCTGAAAGTCTTGATATAACACATCCACTGGTTCTCCCTTATCCATCTGCCAGTTACATCCACGAAACATTGTATAAGATTCGTCAGACATGATTTACCTTTCGTAAATCCATGCTGACTTTGTCCAATGATTTCACCACTTTCGAAATGTACTGCTATCCTATCTTTAATAACTGACTAGCAGTTTCCCCACTACCAATGTTAGACTAACTGGGTTGTAATTCCCCGTTTTCTCTCTCCATCCTTTTTTAAAAAGTGGGGTTACATTAGCTACCCTCCAATCCTCAGGATCTACTCCAGAATCTAAGAAGTTTTGAAAAATTATCACTAATGCATCGACTATTTCGGTGGCTACTTCCTTGAGTGCTCTGGGGTGCAGACTCTCTGGTCCTGGGGATGTATCGGCCTTTAATCCATTCTCTTTACCCAACACCACTTCCCGGCTAACCTGGATTTCACTCAGTTCCTCAACCTTATTTGACCCCCTGCTATTCCCGTCAGATTATTTATGTCTTCCTTAGTGAAGAAAGAATCAAAGCAGTTATTCAATTGGTCTGCCATCTCCTTGTTCCCCATGATCAATTCACCTGTTCTGACTGCAAGGGACCGACATTTGTTTTAACTAATCTCTTTCTCTTCACATATCTATAAAACTTTTGCAGTCCGTTTTTATGTTCCCTGCCAGTTTTCTTTCATAATCTATTTTACCTTTCCTAATTAAGCCCTTTGTCCTCCTCTGCTGGACTCTGAATTTCTCCCAGTCCTCTGCTAGGCTGCTTTTTCTGGTTAATTTGTATACTTCATCTTTTGTTTTTATACTATCCCTGATTTCCCTTGTTATCCATGGATGCACTACCTTCCCTGATTTATTATTTTGCCAAACTGGGATGAACAATTGTTGGAGTTCATCCATGCAGTCTTTAAATACCTTCCATTGCACATCCACTGTCAACCCTTTAAGAATCACTTGCAAGTCTATCTTGGCCAATTCACGTCTCATACCTTCAAAGTTGCCTTTGTTTAAATTCAGAACCCTTGTTTCTGACTTAATTATGTAACTCTCCATCCTAATGAAGAACTCAACCATATTATGGTCACTCTTGCCCAAGGGGCCACGCACAACAAGACTGCCAACTAATCCTTCCTCATTACTCAATACCCAGTCTAGAATAGCCTGCTCTCTCGTTGATTCATCCACATGTTGGTTTAGAAACCTATCCCGCATACATTCCAAGAAATCCCCTTCCTCAGCACCCCTGCCCCTTTGATTCACCCAATCTATATGTAGATTGAAGTCACCCATTGTAACTGTTTTACCCTTGTTGCACGCATTTCTAATTTCATGTTTGATGCCATCCCCAACTGCACTACTGCTGTTAGGTGGCCTGTACAGAACTCCCACCAGCGTTTTCTACCTCTACCCATACCGATTCCACATACTCCAAGCTAATGTCCTTCCTTTCTATTGCATTAATCTCATATCTCACCAGCAACGCTACCCCACCTCCCTTTACCTTTTGTCTATCCCTCCTGAATATTGAATATCCCTGGATGTTCAGCTCCCAGCCTTGGTCCCGTGGAGCCATATTTCCGTGATCCCAACTATAGCATAGTCATTAATAGCTATCTGCACATTCAACTCGTGCACCATATTACGAATGCTCCTTGCAATGAGACACAAAGCCTTCAGGCTTTTTTTTACAACATTCTTCCTCCTTATACAATTATGTTGACAAGTGGCCCCTTTTGATTTTTGCCCTGGAAACCCTCCACCTCGTATTCTCTATGTATTATGTTTTTCTTCTTTCCCCGCTACATGTTGGGTCTGAGTGCTTCCCTTCTCTGCCTCCTGTCTCAGACCTTGTCTACTGGCTTTCTCTATTTGAGTCCCTCCCCCCAACCGTTCTAGTTTAAAGTCCCCCCGGTAGCTTTTGCAAATTTCCCTGCCAGGATACTGGTCCTCCTCGGGTTCAAGTGCAACACGTCTTTTTTATACAGGTCACTCCTTCCACAAAAGAGGTTCGATTGATCCAGAAACTTGAATCCCTGCCCTCTGCACTAATCCTTCAGCCAGACATTTATCCTCCACCTTGCTCCATTCCTACTCTCACTGTCGCGTGGTACAGGAAGTAATCCTGACATTGTTATGTTTGCGGTTCCTTTCCTTATCTCTCTTCTTAACTCCATACATTCTCCTTTAAGGTTCTCTTCTCTTTTATTACCTGTGTAATTGGTACTAATATGTATCACGACGTCAGGCTCCTCTCCCTCCCTTTTCAGGATATCTTGGACACACGTTCGGAAACATCCCGGGACCTGGCACCAGGGAGGCAAACTACCATCCGGGTCTGCGGACTGCATCCACAGAATTGCCAATCTGACCCCGAAAATATAAAGTCCACTATTACTAATGCTCTCCTCTTCTGTTCCTTACCCTTCTGAGCAACAGGGCCGGTGTCTGTACTGCAGGCCAGGTCTCTGTTGCTACCCCCAGGTAGGCTATCCCCCCCAACAGCACTCAAACCGGAACACTTATTTCCAAGGTGTACAGCCACTGGTGTGCTCTCCGGCGCCCGCCTCTGCCCCTTGCCTCTCCTAACTGTGACCCGCGTGTCTCCCTAATGTGGTTTTGGACAGACTACCTCCCTGTAACTCCTCTCTATGACCTCCTCACTCTCCCTGAACAGACGGCTCCAGGTTCCTAACACACTCCATTAGGAGCCCCATCTCGACACACCTGGCGCAGATGTAGACTTCTGGAGGGCTACCCGACTCAATTACCTCCCATATCTGACATCCAGAACAATAAGCTGCCCTGGCACTCATACTTCCCTTACCCTATATTCAACAGAAAATACAATACAAAACTACAATACAAAACACTAAGTAGAGTACACTACAAACTGCTGGAATTCGACTGCCAATCAGCGGCTTCATCAAACCCAGTTAATTGAATAGGATGTTACGGATTTAGAATGCTACGGATTTCCTCCCTCATTAAAACCCTCTAAACACCCTCTAAACCAATCTAACCCCCTTATAACCCATCTAAATCCCCTCTAATACCATCGAAATATCCGTTAAACCACTAACCCCCTCTAAAACCCTGTAAACCACTCTCAATCCACTCGAAATCCCTTTAAACCCCCTCGGAATCACTCAAAACACTTCTAAATCCCCTCTAACCCCAATTCAACCCCCCTGTAAACACCTCTAACCTCGGACGTCGCTCCTCCCTCACCAACTGCCCCTGGGCCTCTGTAAAAACAAAGCCCCGCTTTGGATTGTTCCACTCACCGCTCCGACGTCGCTCCGGGGCCTCCGTAAAAACAAAGCCCCGCGCGGAGTTTTTACACTCACCGCTCGGACGTCGCTCCTCCATCACCAACGGCTCCTCGGCCTCTTTAAAAACAAAGCCCCGCGCTGGGTTTTTACACTTACCGCTCGGACGTCGCACCTCCCTCACCAACGGCTCCTCTGCCTCTGTCAGGGTTTAGAGGGTTTTGAGGGGGGGTCTGGAGTGGCTCTGAGGGGGAATAGTAGGGTCTGGGGGGTTACAGGGGTTGGGGGGGTTTACAGGGTTTAGATGGGGTTTCGAGTGGTTTAGAGAGATTTATATGGGTTTAGATGGGTTTTGAGGGAATGTAGAGGGTTTTCTATGGGGTTTAAGGGGTTGGACAGGCTAGATGCAGGAAGATTGTTCCCGATGTTGGGGAAGTCCAGGACAAGGGGTCACAGCTTAAGGATAAGGGGGAAATCCTTTAAGACCGAGATGAGAAAGACTTTTTTCACACAGAGAGTGGTGAGTCTCTGGAACTCTCTGCCACAGAGGGGAGTTGAGGCCAGTTCATTGGCTATATTTAAGAGTGAGTTGGATGTGGCCCTTGTTGCTAAGGGGATCAGAGGGTATGGAGAGAAGGCAGGTACGGGATACTGAGTTGGATGATCAGCCATGATCATATTGAATGGCGGTGCAGGCTCGAAGGGCTGAATGGCCTACTCCTGCACCTAATTTCTATGTTTCTATGTTTCTATGTTTAGCGGGCTTAGAGAGGCTGTAGATGGGTTAGAAGTGGTTTAGAGGCGTTTCGTGGGATTTAGAGGGTGTTTAGTGTGGTTAAGAGTAGTTTATAGGGGTTTAGAGGGGGTTTAGTGGGGTTTAGAGTGCTTTATATTGGGTTTAGAGGGGGTTCCGATGGGCTTGGGGAGGGTTAGAAGGTGAAAAGTTGAGGTTTAATGGGGTTTCGAGGGTTTTATAGCTGCTTAGATGGGTTTAGAGTTGATGTAAGGGGATTTAGAGGGGTTGATATGGGGTTTAGAGCAGATTTAGATGGGGTTAAAGGGGTTTGGAGGCGCTTTGAGGGATTTAAAGGGGTTTATATGGGTTTAGAGGTGTTTCGAGGTGTTTCGACTGGAGGGGTTTAGAGGGGGTTTAGAGGGGTTTAGTGGTATATAGGGTAATTAGCGTGGATTGGTGGGGTTTAGGAGGGTTTAGATGTTTTATAGTGAGTTTCGTCGGGGTTTAGCGTGGTTTAGGGAGGTTTGGTGTGGTTTAGTGGGGTTTAGATGGGGTTTAGAAGGGAATTAGAGGGTTTAATAGTAAGATTAAACGAGAACTTACCAGTTCGAAGTTTGATCGTTATTTTATGAGGAGTTACGATGAGGGATTACGTGCCCTCCACTCCCACCCTCATAAATTAAATGATCATCTGGTAGTTCTAATTCTATTATGAGCCTTACTATGTTACTTCGGCTATTTGGTGTTCTGTGTTTTTCATGCCGCTGCTTTGAAGTATGCCGTTTGCCAGCGCCAGGCGGGCTCTTCACGTAATCCCTCATCGTAACTCCTCATAAAATAACGATCAAACTTCGAACTGGTAAGTTCTCGTTTAATCTTACTATTTTACTTCGGAGTCACGTGAGTGACTACGTGAAGATTTTAAAGCTTTCTGTGTTTTTTATGTCGTAGAATTAATCAGTACGACAGTCCGGCTAAGTAAATACATACATGAGAAACCAGACTAATATTAGTTATTTCCATAATTAACTTTTTAATGGTTTAAAGAACATATAATAACCCTCCTTATATCCGAGGGAATGATTACAAGTGATAAAAGATATAAGTGACTACATAACTGATTATAGTAATCAATAGTAAAACAAAGCAGGTGACTATAGTGATCCCAACACCGCGTGGCCAAAGCTTGTCATAGTGTGAACAGGTTTATTGTAGAACTTTGAAAAAGTTTCTTCTTTACTCCACCCTGCGATTTTTAAAATATGCTCGAGTGGTACGTCCCGCCCTTTCGCCGCGGACGTAGCTGCAGCCCTGGTGGAGTGAGATTTGAACACATCAGTGTCTACTCCTGCTAAAAGCAACACCTGTTTCAACCATTTTGAGATAGTTTGAACTGAAGCTTTTGTGTGTGATTTTTTATGCGTAATCATTAACGTTTTTTCATTTCCTCGAAGAGTTTCAGTAACTTTAACATATTGATTCAAATGTTTAACCACACACAAAGTAGGATCAATAGGATAAGCTTGAAAGGTTACCTTAGCTCCAGATCTCCCTGGTCTGCTTTGTTTGATCAGATCGTAAACATAGAACACAATGTTATCTGTAGTCACATGCATACAGTCTAAACGCAACATTTGTAAAGTTTGCACACTTTGAGCTGAGACCAATGACATTAACATTATTAATTTCAATGTTAATCTTTCCAATGACAATCCTTCAATTGTAGTCCATTGCCTAAGTAAGGTAAGTACAATGCTCACATCCCAAATCTCTGTGTATCTTGGTTTGGGTGGATTGATGTTAAAGATTCCTTTCATGAATCTAGATATTAATGGATGTGATCCAATTGATTTCTGGTCAGACATTAGTCCTAAATAAGATGATAAGGCACTGCGTGCAGTGTTAATGGCACTGTAACTTAAATGTTACTCAAAATGCAATTTGGCAAGGAACTCCAAAACATTTGCAATATTCACAGTATCATAAGAAATATTTGACTGTGAGCAAAATTCTTCCCATTTCTTTATATGTGTCATATATTGTTTTTGTGTGCTATCTCGCCATGATGCGACTATAACGTCCATAGTTTTGTCCGACAATCCCAGCTCCTGTAGTGGTCTGGTCAAAACCTGCAGATTAATAAATTCATATATGCATATAATGGATAAATTTCTTTAGTTACTGGATTAATCAAAATATCACTACAGTTAGGAATTGACATATATGGTTCTTTAATCATATTCAGCATTAATGGGAACCAAGGTTGTGTTGGCCAATTTGGAACTACCAACAATCCAGTGGCAGAATCTTGTTCTATTTTCTTCAGACATTTCTGAATCAAAGCAAATGGCGGAAAAGCATAAAAGAACATATTCCCCCAGTTCAATGAAAAAGCATCTACTGCTACTGCATCTGGATCGTGTTCCCAAGACACATATTTAGGCAATTGATGATTAAGCCTTGATGCAAACAGATCAATTTCTGGTAAACCAAATTGGGTTACAATATTCTTAAATATTGCTGGATTAAGCATCCATTCTGTGTTATCTTTAAATATCCTTGATCTTTTATCTGCCACCACATTGTCTTTACTTGGAATGTAGTTTGCTGAAATCCAAATTTGGCGGTCAATACACCATTGCCATATTTCATTGACCAGACAATCACATGATACTGATCTAACTCCCCCCATGTGATTAATATATGCAAAAGCCGTTTTATTGTCTAACTGTATTAATACATGTAGACCCTTTTTTTGAACAACAATATGCTTTTAGTCCATAGAAAGCACCCAATAACTCTAAATAGTTAATACCATAAGTTTGAAGAAACGTTTCTTCTTGAACTTTCCATCTACCTCCACAACTGGAGGATGAATCTGTTGCCCCCCATCCGAGAGCACTAGCATCTGTTTGTAAAACCATTTCAGGCTGTTTGATCAGAATGTTTTTAGCAGCTTGTGGGACATTTTTAACCCACCATTGTAATTCCAACACAGCTTATTTTGTTAATTGCTTAGGCCTATCAATGTGGCCTGCCTTCTCTTTGAGAGCTCTTATTTTGTCCCTTTGAAGATTTTGATAATGTAATGGACCAAATTCTACTGCAGGAAATGCTGCTACTAGTTTACCAATGGTTTTCGCAACTTCTCGGATGGAAGGATAAGGTTTGTGAATGAGATTATTACAAGTTACCAAAATATCATCGACTTTATTTGTTAGTAAAGTTATTAACATAGTCACTGAGTTAATTACAAACCCCAAAAAGTTAATTGTTTGTGCTGGCTGCAGCTGGGATTTAATTGGATGAATCAAGAACCCTAGCTTTTCAAACAAAGCTTTAGTAACTGAAACTGAGTTCTCAGCTGACTCTTGATTATCATTAATGATCAGAATTTCATCGAGATAAGCCATAACGATATGTTTTTGTGCTCTTAATTGGGCTAAAACTGGTTTCAATAGTTTCGTAAAGAGCCTGGGAGCTGAACTCAGTCCATTTGGCAAAGCTTTAAACTGCCATAATTGTCCCAGCCAATTAAATTTTAAGTACCTCCGGAAGAACTGATGTATAGGTACAGAATAATAGGCGTCTTTTAAATCAATCTTAGCCATATAACAACCTGCTGAAATTAAATATCTTGCAGTATTAAATGTTTCCATTTTAAAATGTTTGTATTCTACAAACTTATTTAGATCTGTAAGGTCCAGAATAATTCTGCAACCACCATCTTTTTAATTTCTTCGAAAAATATTAGAGACAAATTCATGCTCGTGTTCATAAGTTTTTTCAATTAACCCTTTTTCAGATAATTTGTCAATTTCCACATTAATCTCTGCTTTTTCAATAGCAGTAAACACGAAAGCATAAGCAGGTTTATTCTGTACAGAAGGATTAACCCCTTCTTTAAATGTAATAGTGGCTCCTGAAACTGCTTGTAATATAAATCGATCAGAAGTAATAGTAAGCCAGTCTTTATAAAACTTTTGTAATATCCCTCCAACTGGAGGTTTATCCGCAGTTTCTTTAAGGATAGAACAAGTCTTTAATACCTCTCCATATGAGCGTGGTGGTCTCCTTCTCCCCGAATACGGGTAAGCATTGGGCTGTGCAGGACGATAATACGACAAATTTCTGCCTCTATTTCCAAAATCAAAACCCCTTCGGGGCGAAAAATACCTTTTTTGTCCAAAGACGAAAGGTTTCATACCGCTAAAATATTTAGCTTCTTCATCCAACTCTTTCGGTTGTTTAGGCAGATTTTCTCCAAACAGATACCCAGGAGCTTGAACACCACTTGCTCGAGACAGGCTTGCAAACCTAGGGTGAAATATGGGCCGAATCGCCATTTTCCTCATACAATTAATTTCATAGAAAGAATTGCACAATAAGCCCAAAGTATCTTTTTGAATCTTATCCATCTCCAATCTCTCCATTTGTCTCCCATAGGCCGTAATGGCAGAAGAAATTAGTTTGAGGATTTTTTGAAATCTCACTTCTTGAGCTCTCATACTTGGAGTCATGGATGTCCATATCAACGGATTAACCGTAGGCACTTCCAATGAGGCACAATTTCCTGGCGTTTTATATAATTCTGATGTTTCAATCATCACAGAATCATGAAGTTGGTGAGATACCATATAATTTATGTTGACAGCTAGGTTTTCTTCCCTAGCCTCACCACTTCCTTCAGGTATAGCAAATTATGTTGCTATCCCAGGCACATTTGGCCTTTTCTTTTTACTTTGTGGTGTGCATTCAAAATCCAAATCACCACCAACAGGGTCTGCCTTCTGCAGCCCTAAATCAATTGGGATTTCACCCCATGAGACTTCTTCCGGCCCAAATCCTGGGTCCGGAGTTTCAAACTCCCAACTTGGCCCACAGCCATATTCAGAATAATCAAACCCCTCAGGGTTTTTTTGGGATCCTTCTGGGTACTGTGACCCTTGTCTCATGATTTTTTGGAGAACTTTCTCCATATGCTCCATTTTTAACCACATAGTTTTATTATCTGGAGGACTTTCAGTATCAGAGTCATCAGAAACCACGGGCCTCTCAGATGTCTTTTTACATTTTTTAGGAGCATTTCCCTCCGTGGTTATTATTTCTGGAGAATCTAGAAACTCGCTATCGGGTATATCAGCGGCCACCGGTATCGGATCCGGATCCGCACTAGCTTCTTGTCCCGTATTTTTATTTTCACCCCGGGAAGATCTTTTTTCCCGCGAATTTTTCTTTGCCGATTTCTCCATTTTCATTATTATCAGTGCTAAATCAGCACGTTACGCGACTCTGAATTTTTACTTTTACTTTCGCTTGCTGGACCCACCCAGCGTACGCTAAAGAACGTCCCGATTTTGCTGCACTTACCTGCGGGGCCGTTCCGACCGCTGCGAGGAGCTGCTCCTTACTGCAGCTCCTCCTTCCGCCGTCAGCGTCGACGTAAAGCCGTTTGCCAGCGCTAGGCGGGCTCTTCACGTAGTCACTCACGTGACTCCGAAGTAAAATGGGATTTTATAGGGGTTCAGAAGGGTTTCGAGGTGTTCAGAAGGGTTTAGAGTGATTAGAGGGGTTTGGAGGCGTTTAGACTTGATTAAGGGGTATTTTGTGAGGTGTATATGAGGTTGTGAGGGATTAGATGGGGTTAGTGGTTTAGAGACGTTTTGAGGAATTTAGAGGGGGTTTAGTGGTGTTAAGAGGGGTTTAGAGGTGTTTAGAAGTTTTAGAGGGGTGTATAGGTGTTTAGGCAAGGGTTAAGAGGGCTTTAGATGGGTTTACAGGGGGTTTAAATGTGGTTTAGAGGGGGTTTGGACGGATTTAGAGGGGGTATAGAGGAGGTTTTATAGGGGTTTGATGAGCTTTAGAGTGATTTAGAGGTGGTTTAAAGAGGTCAGTGGGATTTAGATGGTCTTTAGGAGGCTTTAGAGCGGGTTTAGAGAGGGGTTGAGGGGTTTTGGGGAATACAGAGGGGGGTTTCATGGGGTTTAGAGGGCTTTTCAGGGGGCATAGCGGGGGGTTTAGAGGGGTTTTCAGGAATTTAGCGGTTGTTTGAGGGATTTAGAGGGGGTTTTAGTGGGGTTTGGAGGGGGTTACAGAGGTTTAGAGCGGTTTTGATGTGTTTAGATGGGTTCTGAAGGATTTGGGGGTTCACAGTGGTTTACAGGCGTTTAAAGGGGTGTAAAGAGGTTTAGGGGGATTTAGAGGGGGTTTAGAGGGGTATGGTTAACTTTAGAGGGATTTAGAGGGGCTTTAGGTGGGCTTTAGGGGGCTTTAAAGCGCGTTTAAAGGGGGTTTAGATGGGTTTTTAGCAATTTAGAGGGGGTTTATTGGGGGTTAGCGGGGTTTACATATAAACATATAACAATTACAGCACGGAGACAGGCCCTCTCGGCCCTTCCAGTCCGTGCCGACCATTTGTTTTCCCCTAGTCCCATCTACCTGCACTCAGACCATACCCCTCCATTCCCTTCACGTCCATATACCTATCCACTTTACTTTTAAATGTTAAAATCGATCCTGCCTCCACCACCTCTGCTGGAAGCTCATTCCACACAGCCACCACCCTCTGAGTAAAGAAGTTCCCCCTCACGTTACCCCTAAACTTCTGTCCCTTAATTCTCATGTCATGCCCTCTTGTTTGAATCTTCCCTACCCTCAATGGGAAAAGCTTATCCACGTCAACTCTGTCTATCCCTTTCATCATTTTAAAGACCTCAATCAAGACCCCCTTAACCTTCTGCGCTCCAAAGAATAAAGACCTAACTTGTTCAACCTTTCTCTGTAACATAGTTGCTGGAACCCTGGCAACATTCTAGTAAAAATAGTTTAGGAGGGTTTATAAATTTTAAAGGGGTTTATAGTGCTTAGGAGGGGTTTACGGGAATGAGAGGGCGTTCAGAGAGGTTTCGAGGAATTTATAACATGGATTTAGAGGGTTTTACTGGGGGTTTGATTTGTTTTCAGCGATTTAGAGAGGGTTTAGTGGGGTTTAGGGGGTATTAGAGGGTTTATAGGGGATTCAAATTGTGTTTATATGGGGTTAGAAGGATTTAGATGGGGTATGCGTGTTTAGAGCGGTTTAGAATGGGTTTAGAGGGGTTTGGTGAACTTAAGAGTGGTTTAGCTGTGGTTTGGATGGTTCAGAGAGGGTTTTCGGGGCGCTTTAGAGAGGGTATAGATGGGTATTGGCTCCAGGGTGACCAAGGCTGGGAGCTGAACATCCAGGGATATTCAATATTCAGGACGAATAGACAGAGAGGAAAAGGAGGTGGGGTAGCGTTGCTGGTTAGAGAGGATATTAACTCACTAGAAAGGATTGCATTAGCTTGGGGGATGTGGAATCGATATGGGTGGAGCTGCGAAACACTAAGGGGCAGAAAACGCTAGTGGGTGTTGTGTACAAGCCACCTAACAGTAGTAGTGGAGTTGGGGATGGCATCAAACAGGAAATTAGAAATGCGTGCAACGAAGGTAAAACCGTTATTATGGGTGACTACAATCGACATATAGATTGGGTGAATTAAATTTGCAGGGGTGCTGAGGAAGAGGATTTCCTGGAATGCATGCGGGATAGTTTTCTAAACCAACATGTGGAGGAACCAACGAGAGAGCAGGCTATTCTAGCCTGGATATTGAGTAATGAGAAAGAGTTAGTTAGCAGCCTTGTTGTACGTGGCCCCTTGGTCAAGAGTGACCATAATCTGGTTGAGTTCTTCATTAGGATGGAGAGCGACATTGTTAATTCAGAAACACGGGTCCTGAACTTAAAGAAAGGTAACTTGAGGGTATGAGACGTGAATTGGCCTAGATCGACTTGCAATTGATTCTTGCAGGGTTGACGGTGGATATGCAATGGAAGGCATTTAAAGACAGCATGGATGAACTACAACAATTGTTCATCCCAGTATGGCAAAATAATAAATCAGGGAAGGTGGCGCATCCGTGGATAACGAGGGAAATCAGGGATAGTATCAACGAAAATGATGAAGCGTACAAGTTAGCCAGAAAAAGGAGCCTACCAGAGGATTGGGAGAAATTCAGAGACCAACAGAGGAGGACAACGGGCTTAATTAGGAAAGGGAAAATGGAGTATGAAAGACAATTGGCAGGAAACATAAAAACTTACTGCAAACATTTTTATAGATATGTGGAGTAGGAGTGAATGGGTCATTTTCGGGACGGCAGGCAGTGACTAGTGGGGTGCCGCAAGGCTCAGTGCTGGGACCCCAGCTATTTACAATATACATTAATGATTTAGACGAGGGAATTAAATGCAACATCTGGAAGTTTGCGGATGACACGAAGCTGGGGGGGGGGGCAGTGTTAGCTGTGAGGAGGATGCTAGGAGGCTGCAGGATGACTTGGATAGACTAGGTGAGTGGGCAAATGCATGGCAGATGCAGTATAATGTGGATAAATGTGAGGTTATCCACTTTGGTGGCAAAAACAGGAAGGTAGACTATTATTTGAATGGTGACCGATTAGGAAAAGGGGAGATGCAGCGAGACCTGGGTGTCATGTTACACCAGTCATTGAAAATAGGCATGCAGGTGCAGAAGGCTGTGAAGAAAGCAAATGGTATGTTGGCATTCATAGCAAAAGCATTTGAGTACAAGCGCAGGGAGGTTCTACTGCAGTTGTACAGGGTCTTGGTGAGGCTACACCTGGAGTATTGCGTACAGTTTTGGTCTCCTAATCTGAGGAAAGACATTCTTGACATTGAGGGAGTACAGAGAAGGTTCAACAGACTGATTCCTGGGATGGCACGACTTCCATTTGAAGAAAGATTGGATAGACTCGGCTTGTACTCGCTGGAATTTAGAAGATTGAGGGGTGATCTCATAGAGACTTACAAAATTCTTAAGGAGTTCGACAGGCTAGATGCAGGAAGAATGTTCCCGATGTTGGGGAAATCCAGGACAAGGGTCAGAGTATAAGGATAAGGTGGAAGGCTTTTAGCAACAAGATAAGTAAATGGTTTTTCACACAGAGAGTGGTGAATCTGTAGAATTCTCTGCCACAGAAGGTAATTGAGGCCAGTTAGTTGGCCATATTTAAGAGGGAGTTGGATGTGGCCCTTGTGGCTGAAGGGATCAGGGGGTATGGAGAGAAGGTAGGTACAGGATACTGAGTTGGATGATCAGCCATGATCATATTGAATGGCGGTGCAGGCTCGAAGGGCCGAATGGCCTGCTCCTGCACCTAATTTCTATGTTTCTATGTTTCTATGTGAACCGCAAAAGATTAGTTAAAACAAATGTAGTTGCCTTGCAGTCAAAAACGGGTGAATTGATCATGGGGAACAAAGACATGGCAGACCAATTGAATAACTACTTCGGTTCTGTCTTCACTAAGGAAGACATACATAATTTTCCGGAAATAGCAGGGGATCGAGGGTCAAATGAGATGGAGGAAATGAGTGAAATCTAGGTTAGCCGGAAAATGGTGTTGGGTAAATTGAATGTAACCCCACTTTTTAAAAAGGGAGGGAGGTAAAAAACGGGGAATTACAGACCAGTTAGTCTAACATCGGTAGTGGGGAATCTGCTAGAGTCAATTATTAGAGATGGGATAGCAGCGCATTTGGAAAGTGGTGAAATCATTGGACAAAGTCAGCATAGATTTACGAAGGGTAAATCATGTCTGACGAATCTTATTGAATTTTTTGAGGATGTAACTAGTAGAATGGATACGGGTGAAGCAGTGGATGTGTTGTATCTGGACTTTCAGAAGGATTTCGACATGGTCCCACACAAGAGATTGGCATACAAACTTAAAGCACACGGTATTGGTGGTTCAATATTGATGTGGATAGAGAACTGGCTGGCAGAGAGGAAGCAAAGAGTAGGAGTGAACGGGTCCTTTTCAGGATGGCAGACAGTGACTAGTGTGGTGCAGTAAGACTCAGTGCTGTGACCCCAGCTATTTACAATATATATTAATGATTTGGACGAGGGAATTAAATGCAACATCTCGAAGTTTGCGGATGACACGAAGCTGGGGGGCAGTGTTAGCTGTGAGGAGAATGCTAGGGGCTGCAGGATGACTTGGATAGACTGGGTGAGTGGGCAAATGCTTGGCAGATGCAGTATAATGTGGATTATTGTGAGGTTATCCACTTTGGTGGCAAAAACAGGAAGATAGACTAGTATTTGAATGGTGACCGATTAGGAGAAGGGGAGATGCAGCGAGACCTGTGTGTAATAGTACACCAGTCATTGAAAGTAGGCATGCAGGTGCAGCAGGCTGTGAAGAAAGCCTGCTTATGTTGGCATTCATAGCAAAAGGATTTGAGTACAGGTGCAGGGAGGTTCTACTGCAGTTGAACAGGTCTTTGTGAGGCCAACAACCTGGAGTATTGCGTACAGTTATTAGGTCTCCTAATCTGAGGAAAGACTTCTTGACATTGAGGGAGTATCAGAGAAGGTTCACACCAGACTGATTCCTGGGATGCACGACTACCATATGAAGAAAAAAGATCGAACTTGGCTTGTACAACGCTGGAATTTAGACGATAGAGTGGTGGATTGGCATAGAGCCCTTACACAATAGTAAAAGGGGTATGACAGGCTAGATGTAGGAAGATCGTTCCAGAAATTGGGGAAGTCCGGACCAGGGGTCAACAGTTAAGATAAGGGGGAAGTCCTATAGGAACCGAAATGAAGAAAATTTGTTTTTCACACAGAGAGTGGTGAATCAGTGGAATTCTCTGCCCACAAGAAGGAAGTTGAGTCCGTCGTTGGCCATATTTAAGCGGAGTTGGATGTGGCCCTTGTGGGCTGAAGGGATCAGGGGTATGGAGAGAAGGTAGTACAGGATAACGAGTTGGATGGATCAGCCGCCAGATTCATATTGAATGGCGGTGCAACAGAGCTCGAAGGGCCCGAATGGCCTGCTCCTGCACCTAATTTTCTTTCTATGTTTCTATGTTCAAAGGTGAACCGCAAAGATTAGTTTAAAACAAATTAGTTGCCTTGCATCAGAAAAACGGTGAATGGATCATGGGGAACAAAGACTGGAGACCAATTGAATAACTATACTTCGGTTCTGTCTTCACAAAGGAAGACATACATAATTTTCCGGATATAGCCAAGGGGGCTCGAGGTCAAATGAATGTGAATGAGTGAAATCCGGTAGCCGGAAAATGTGTTGGGTAAATTGAATGTACCCCCAACTTTTTAAAAAAAAAAAGGGAGGTAAGATAAAAAACGGGGATTACAACCAGTTAGTCATAACATCGGTAGTGGGGTATCTGCTAGAGTCAATTATTAAAGATGGGATAGGCAGCGCATTTGGAAAGTGGAGAAATCATTGGACAAAGTCAGCAGGATTTACGAAGGGTAAAATCATGTCGAACGAATCTTATTGAATTTTTTTGAGATGAACTTGAAAGAATGGATTACGGTGAAGCAGTGGATGTGGTTGTATGGACTTTCAAAGGATTTCGACACTGACCCCACACAAGAATGGCATTACAAACTATAAAGCACACGGTATTGGTGGTTCAATATTGATGTGGATAGAGAACTGGCTGCAGAGAGGAAGCAAGAGATAGGAGCGGGAACGGGTCCTTTTCAGGATGGCAGACAGTGACTAGTGTGGGGGGGGGCGGGGGTAAGGCTCAGTGCCTGTGACCCCCAGCTATTTACAATAAATATTTAATGATTTGGAACGAGGAATAAAATGCTACACTCGAGTTTTGCGATGACACGAAGCTGGGGGGCAGGTTAGCTGTGAGAGATGCTAGGGGGCTGCAGGATGACATGGATAGACTGGTGAGTGGGCATGCCTGGCCAGATGCAGAAATAAATGTGGATTATTGTGAGGTTATCCACTGTGGTGGCAAAAACAGGAAGGTAGACAATTATTTGAATGGGAACCCCGATTTTAGGAAGCAGGGGGGAAGCAGCGAGACCTGGTGGAGTAATAGTACACCAGTCATTGAACAGTAGGCAAGCAGGGTCAGCAGGCCTGTGAAGAAAGCCTGCTTTGTTTGGCATACATAGCAAAAGGATTTGAGTAGCAGTGCAGGGAGGTTCTACTGCAAGTTGAACAGGGTCTTTGTGCGGCCACACTGAGTATTGCGTACCCGTTTTTGGTCATCTAATCTGAGGAAAGACGTTCTTGACAAGAAGGGAGTACAGAAAGGTTTCAACAGACTGATTCTGGGAAGGCACGACACCAAATGAAAGAATAATGGATAGACGTTGGCATTGTACACGCTGGAAATAAGAAGATTGAGTGGTGATTGCATAGAGACTTACACAATTGTAAAAGGGGAGACAGCTAATGAAGGAAGATCGTTCCAGAAATGGGGAAGTCCATGACAAGGGTCCCAGTTTAAGGATTAGGGTCAGTCCTTTTAGGACCGATAGAGAAAATCGTTTTTCACAACAGAGAGTGGTGAATCTGTGGAATCTCTGCCACAGAAGGTAGTTTTGAGGCCGGTTCGTTGGCCATAATTTAAGAGGAGTTGGATGTGCCCTTGTGGCTGAAGGATCAGGGGGTATGGGACAGAATGGCAGGTACAGGATACTGATTTTGATGATCACAGCCATGCACCAATAGAAGTGGCGGTGCAGGCCGAAGGCCGAATGGCCTGCTCTCATCTATTCTATGTGTCTTTTGGTATCTATGTATAGAGGGGGTTAAGTGGGGCTTTCAGGAGTTTAGAGGGGCTTATGGGGGTTTTGGTGATGTTATGATTCGTTAGTGGTGCTTAGAAATGTTTTTGTTGAAGGGTCGATAGTGCTTTGGGAAGTTTTAGGGGGTTAGGGAGTATTAGAGGGGTTAGAGTCGGTAGATAGGGTGTTTGAGTGGGTTTCAGCTATTTAGAGGGTTTTGTTCGTTTAAGTGTTTTAGTGTGCTTAGGTATGAGCTGTTTGAGGGTATTTAGTATGAGTGTGTTTTAGCGGAGTTTTAGAGTGTTTTTTAGTGTGGGAAGAGAGTTCTCAGGGGGTACGAAAGGTGGTTGAGAGGTTTAGGGGGGCTTAGAGGGGAGTCGAGGGTTTAAAGGGGTATTAGCGGATTTAAGAGCAGATATGAGGTTTAGGGGATTTAGAAGTAGATTAGTGGGATTAAGAGGGGTTGGTGGGTTTAAAAGGATCATAGAGGTTGGCTGGATTTAGAGGGGTTTTAGAGCGTAGGAGGGGTTTTAAACGATTATATGGTATTAGAGGGTGTTCGGGTGGTTAGAAGGGTATGAGGGATTTAGAGGGATATATTGAGTTAGACGGGTTGGCGGTTTTTCGATGGCTATGTGGGTTGTAACATATGGGATTGGGGGGATTCATGGGTTTTTAGAGTGGTATATAGGGAAAAGAGGGTTACAACAGTGGGATCACAGTGGGTTATATAGATGGGATAAAAACGGATTAGAGGGGGTTAAGACGTGGGTTCCGAGGGATTGGTGAACCTAATCGGGGTTTAGAGTGGTTTGAAGGTTTCATAGCGGTTTAGGGTCTTTAATGGGGGCTTTAGAGCGGGGTTAGATGGTATTGAGGTGGTTTATGGGGCATCCTGGAGTTTAGAGGGTGTTTTATGGTTTAGAAGGTGTTATAGTGTAAAGAGGGTTAAAAAAAAGTTTTGAGGGTTTGTAAGTGCTTGGGGGAATTTTAGGGGGTTAGCGAGCATTAGAGTCGTTTAGCAAAGATTTTAGGTGTATTAGAGGGGGTAGATGTGGGTTTGAGTGGGTCTGAGCGAATTAGAGGGTTTAGTTAATCGCTTTAGATAGGTTATAGAGGGCCTTAGACGGAGATGGTCGGTTTAGAGGGTTTCCGAACGTATAGATGGGGGGATTACAGGTTTAGAGGGGTGCTTAGGGTAGGCTAATGAGATTTAGCGGAAATATAGGGAACATCAAGGGGTTTAGTGGGATTTTGATGTGGTTTAGTGGGTTAAGAAGGGATTAGGAGTGTAAGTGGGTTAAAACAGGGTTTTAGGGGATTAGAGGGGGATCAGAGGAATGTTTAGAGGGGGCTCAGAAGGATTTAGTGCTTAGAGGGGTTTCCGGAGTTTTTTTAATGTTGATTTAGGGGAGGTTTATAGATACTAATATGGGGTTCAGAGTGATTAGATGGGGGGATAGGGGATTAGAGGTGTTTTAGAATGGGATTTAAAAGGGTTTATTGGGGTTAAAGACGGTTTAGAGGGAGTCAAAAGTGTGTTTCGAGGGGGTTTGGAGCCGGTTTAGATGGGTATTAGTGGAGTTTAACGGGCGGTTTCGAAGGGGATTAAATAGGTGCAAGGGTTTGAGAGGAGGATTAGAGTTTAAAGCGGGTTTACTGGGTTCCGAATTGTTAGAGGGATTTATAGTTGATTTATGGGGATATGAGGTTCTAGTGTTACAGAGGAAAAGAATCGGGATTAGGGGTAAGAGGCTTTTGAGGGATTTAGAGGGGGTATAGTGGAAAAGAGTGGTTTAGAGGATGTTTGGACAGTTTATAGGTTCGCGTGTGTATATGGAATTAGAAGGGTTCAGAACTGATTAGACGGAAATAGAAAGGTTATGTCGAGGTTGACCGGGGATTAAGACGGGTTTACAGTGGGGCATAACGGGGGTTAAGAGTGGGTTTGGAGTGGGTTTAACGGGTTTTCGTGAACGTAGGGGTTTTTTACCGGTGGGTTAAGCGGTCAGAGGGATATAGAGGGGCTATTAGGGGGCGTTGTTAGGAGCGAATTAGCGGGGTTTAGCGGGGGTCTGAGGGGTTTAAAAGGGACCTGGGGTGGGGGCTTTATGAAGGGTTTTTAGAGGGGTGTAGAGGGTATTCCGGGATTTAGAGGGGTTTAAGAGGAGTAGATTTTCAGATTTACAAAGGTTGAGGGATTTGGAGGCATTATTGGGTATGAGCGGGGTAAAAAAGAATTTAGAGAATTTTTAAGATGTGTTTGGCATGGATTTGCAGTGGTTCACACGGGTTTTAAAAGGAGTTTAGCAGGGTTTATGGGTGAAAAAGAGGGGGTTTAACCAGGGATATGTAGAACTTTCGAGGGGTTTAGAGATGGGCCTTCAAGGGGGCTTAGAACGCGTTTAGAGGGGGTTTAGAGGGGTTTTCAGAAAAATTTAAGGGGGTTTATTTGGTATAGAGTGTGTTATTTAGAGAGATGGTTTAGTGGAAGAATTAAGAATGTTTAGAGGGAGATCAAGATCATTGGTAGCGTGTAAGGGGATTAAGAGGGCGTTCCAAGAGGTTTAGAGTTTAGAATGGATTTAGAGGGGTTTAGAGGGGTTTTAGATAGGGCTTTGAGTGGTTCTAGCGATTACAAGGTGTTTTAGTTTGGTTAAGGTATTAGAGGGCATAGAGGGGGTAATGGGGAGTTTAGCGGGGTTTACCGATATTAGAGGGGGATGAGGAGTTTTAGAGGGGTTATAGAGGGCATGTAGTTGGTGTTAATTGGGGAATTATATGGATTCAAGGGGTCAAAGTGGGATATAAGATGTGTTTTTAGAAGGATAAGCAGGGGTTAGGATGATTCACAGTCGGTTTAAGATTGGTTTAGTAGGGGTTTAGACAACTTTAGAGGGGTTTAGAGGTGTTTGGGAGGGTTTAGAAAGTTTCGACGTATTTCGGGGGTTTAGAGCGGGTATAGATGCGATTAGTGGGCTGTACAGTTTAGAGGGGTTAGATGGGAGATGTTTGAAAGGTTTTAGCGATTTAGAGGGGTTAAATTCGGATTAAGAGGGGCTTAGAGGGGTTATGGGCGGTTAAGCGGGTTATAGGAGTTGTTTAAAATGGGAAAGAGCTTTTAGAGGATCAAGAAGTGTTGATTAGTTATAGGGGATTTAGAGGGGGAATAAGAGGGTTTAGTGTATATAGAGGTGGGTAACTGTCTCCAGACTCATTACAAGATTTCAAACATCTTTAAAATCAGCCTGTGACACAAACAGAAAAGAAAGTATGAATAGTTATGTTTAACACATCCTGGCTGCTCAGACTGTCCGAGCTGGTAAATAGATATAGCATACGTATAATGGTGGGTGGAGTATAGAGATGCTATCTGTATGTGGTTAGTTACATGTAACATCGATCTACATCCTTCCCCCCAAAGGTTAAGTGTCGAAAACCAATAGAAAAGGATTCGACTAGAACGAGCTATTGCTCCCCGCCCCATTTTGAAAATGTCCTGCCGCAGCGACGTCCAGGGTAGAGCTGGTAGAGGTTTTTTGGAGAAGGGCTGTCGCCTGCTTATGCGGTCGCACAATCAGTATGCAAGCTGCAGGAGGCCACACGGTCACGGATGCAGCCTGGCTATTTCCTGGCTAGTAGAACAGGCATGGCGCGTGCCAGTGTGGCTTGGCACCTGGCAGACCGCTGTGTTCTCTTTGAAGTGAAACTCATGCCAGCGAATGAGGGTAAGACTATCGTGTGACCCTTGACTACAACCCAATCCTGAACTACCCAGTTCGTCACACACCAGGAAGAAGGCTGCACCTCTGTGGGCGTGTTGGATTGCCCAGCCTGTTTTTTTTGATGTTGCAAGAGGGATTTGAAGCGTATTGTCAGTGGCGGTGTGCGCGCCAAGGTGCGCAGTTGATGTCATGGGAGACGAAAACGACACAGAGGACCGTGACATTTTCCTGTACATAGGATGTATTTCGCTAGATGCCCCAAGGTGCACAGGAGAGAGTGTCAGCGACATGCATTTCCTACCCTTGGAGTTAGATAATAAGAAAATCGTAACCGCTGCAGCTGCATCATACATACCTGCAAACGAAGCTGGCGCGGCGTGGATGGCTTGTTCAGAGAATGGTCCACATGTTGTGCTCCCTCTCGAAACCGTTGGGGGGGGTGGGGGGGGAAGGTGTTTGCCAAAGCTGAAGTCCGGTGGAATTTAGTGAGCAAGCTAAAAGACGACGGCCAACAGTTCCTTTTCGATTGCACGTAAGTTCGCCCGTTCGATCATGGTTCGAGAGGGCAACGAGACAGGTAGTAGACTGAACATCGGCAGATGGTTGCAAGCATGCATCGGCCGAGAACCGAATTTCTGAAGCATCGCAGTGAACGTTTACCGGACTTGAGGTCGAACATTAGAGTCCGGTGGCACTGGTCCGTTAGGACATACGACATCGAAAGCAATCTGATGTTGCAGGAACATGACCACGCTGCGTCCTTTTCGTCAGCTCCCTTAGTGGAGCTTGATTCGCGGGTTCGGTATGAACTTGCCGAGATAGTTTTACCATGCCCAGAAACGCTCAGTCCTTTCCCGTCCTGTTGGGGCAGGCATTTCTGTGATGGCCAGTAGCCTTCTTCTGATCGGTTTGAGACCATTCGGATTGAAGAGTGGCCGAAGTCGGAAACCTCTGAAACCCGGAACTGCTTTGTCCAGGATTGAGCTTGAGGTAGATTCTTGTCGTGCCGCGATCCAAATTGAGACCTGAGATTGTGGTCGTGCACCGTTGCATCTTTGCCATACACTAGAATATTGTCGGCAATGTTGCACAACGAAGCCCAGCGTTTCGCTGATAACCGCCACGAAGACGAGAGGACAGGCTTTTCCGACGGGAAGAAACCATAATAAAGCAAAATAATGACTCACACAAGGGTTAAAACAAAACAACCGTCACAAGGAGTGGATTCAGTCAGTCGCCTTTCTGACACATGTAGGTTAACATCGAAACATAGAAACATGAAATTAGGTGCAGGTAGCAGTCATTCCGGCCGTTCGAGCCAGCCACCCGCCATTCAATATGGTCATGGCTGATCATCACTCAGATCCTCTATCTGCCTTCTCTCCATACCCCCTGATCCCTATCCACCACAAGGGCCACATACAACCCCTCTTGCTATGGCCAACGAACAGGCAATCCAACTACCTTCTGTGGCGAGAAATTGCACAATTCACCACTCACTGGGTGAAAAACGATTCTCTCATCTAGGTCCAAAAAGACTTCAAACCTTATCCTTAAACTGGTGACCCCTTGTCCCTGACTTCCACAACATCGGGAAAAAAACAATCATCCTGCACTCTAGCCTGTCCAACCCCTTAAGAATATTGTAAGTCTCTATGAGATCCCCCCCAATATTCTCAATTCCGCCAGTACAAGCAAGTCTATCCAGTCTTTTCTTCATATGGAAGTCCTGCCCATCCCAGGAATGAGTCTGGGTGAACCTTCTCGTATTCCCTCTAAGGCAATGTCCTTCCTCAGATAGAAACCAAAACGACGCCATACTCCAGGTGTGCTCACCAAGACCCTGCACAACTACAGTAGAACCCCTATGCCTTGAACTCCAATCCTTTTGCTATGAATGCCAAGATACCATTCGCTTCATCACGCCTGCTGCACCTCCTGCCTACTTTCAAATGACTGGTTACCATGACAACCCAGGCCACGTTGCATCTCACCGATTCCTAATCGCCACCATTCAAATAAAGTCTACATTCCTGTTTTTGCCACCAAAGCGGATTACAATCACATTTATCCACAAATAAACTGCATCTGCAATGCATTTGCCCACTCACTCCTTTCTATCCAAGTCATCTTGCCTCCTCCCCTCGCATCCTCCCACAGCAGACACTGCCCCCCAGCTTCTGTCATCCGCAAACTTCGATCGAACAAACTTCGATGTTGCATTTAATTCCCTCGTCCAAATCATTAATAAATATTGTAAAATAGCTGGGGTCCCAGCACTGATCCTGCGGCAAACCGCCACTAGTCACTGCCTGCCACCCTGAAAAGATCCCGTTCACTCCAACTCTAGCTTCCTGTCTGACAGCCAGTTCCTCTATCCACATCAATAACTGAACCGTCAAAACCGTGTGCTTTACGTTGGTATACTAAACTATTGTGTGGGACTTTGTCGAAGCCATCTGAAAGTTCAGATATAAAACATCCACTGATTCTCCCTTATCTCACTCCTACTAGTTACATCCTCAAAACAATTAAATAAGAGTCGTCAACATGAATTACCTTTCGTCAATCCATGCTGACATTGTCCAATGATTTCACCACTTTTCCCCAAATGCCTGCTATCCCATTATTATAAATAACTGGGCTCTAGCAGTTTCCCCACTACCGATGTTAGACTAACTGTCAGTAATCCCGTTTTCTCTCTCGCCTCTCCTTTTTAAAATGTGGGGTTACAATAGCTACCCACCAATCCTCAGGATCTACACCAGAATCCTGAAAGGTTTTTGAAAAAATATACTAAGGATTTTCTGGGGCTTACTTCCTCACGCACCCCCTGGGGGGGGGGGGATGCAGCCTATCGGCCTGGGGATTTATCGGCCTTATACCATCCAATTTACCTAACACCACCTCCGGCTAACCAGATTTCACTCATTCCTCCAACTCATTTGACCCGCGATCCCCTGCAATTCCGGCAAATATTTATGTCTTCCCTAATGAAGACAGAACCAAAGCAGTTAATCAATTGGTCCCCCCCTTGTTCCCCATGAATCACTTCTCCTGTTTCAACTGCAAGACCTACAATTGTTTTAACTAATCTTTTTTCGCTTCACATATCGATGAAAACGTTTTGCAGTCAATTATTGTTTTTTATATTCCCTGCCAGTTTTTTTCTTTCAAAATCAATGTCCCTTTACCTAATAGGGCCTTTGTCCTCCTCTGGTGGGTCCTGAATTTCTCCCAGTCCACTGTAATAGGCTACTTTTGTGGGCTAATTTGGGACGCTTCATCTTTTGCTTTGATACTATCCCCGTTAACAATTGTTATCCACGGAATGCGCTAGCCTTCCCAGATTTTTATATTTTGCCATACTGGGATTGAACCATAGTTGTAGTTAACAAGCAATCTTTAAATGTCTTCTATTGCATATCCACCGTCAATACCCTTTAAGAATCAATCGCCAGTCTGAATCGGTGGCCAATTCACGTCTCATACCCTCAACGTTAATTTCTTTAAGTTCAGGACCCTGTTTCTGAAATTAACAATGTCACTTTCCATACTAATGAAGAACTCAACCATATGATGGACACTCATGCCCAAGGGCCCCCATCGTAAAAACAAGGCTGCTAACTAACCCATCCTCATTGCTCAACACCAGTCTAGAATAGCCAGCCTCTCTCGTTGGTTTCCTCTGCATGTAGGTTTAGAAATCTATCCCGCATACATTCCAAACATCCTCTTCCTCAGCACCCCTGCCAATTTGATTCACCCACTTTAAATGTAGATTGACGTCACCCCATTATTAAGGTTTTACCTTCGTTGCACGCATTTCCCCTATTTCCCTGTTTGATGCCATCCCCAACTCCACGACATACAACACCCACTAACGTTTCCGTCTCATAAGTGGTTTCACAGGTCCACACCCAATCGATTCCACCCCACCTAGCTTAAAACAATTTTTATTTTTTTTTTCCCCCCTTTTCTATTGCGTTAATCTTGCGCTAAACCAGCAACGCTACCCCTCCCACCTTTCCTCTCTTCTAACCCTCCTAAATATTACATATCCCTGGATGTTCAGCTCCACCATGGTCACCCTGGACCATGGCTTCCGTGATCCAACTTTATCATAATTATTGATAGCTAACTGCACGTTCATCTCTCCACCGTATTACATAGCACCTCAACATTGAGACACAAAGCCTTCAGGCTTTTTTTTATAACTCCTGTCCTTTTGCATTAATGTTGAAAGGTGGCCCTTTTTGTTTTTTTGCCCTGATTAGACTGCGCTGCCACTTTTCACCTTCTACCTTTTGCTCCTACCTATTTAGCACCCCGCTGTCTCTCTGCTCACACATTTAGAAAACCCTCCACTTAAATATTTCCTCTGTTTATTATGTTTTTGTTTCTCCCCCCCTACGAGTTTGCGTCTGACTGCCTTCTCTTCCTCTGCTGCCTCCTGGCATCACAAAACGACTATTTCTTTCTCCATTTGAGTCCCTCCCAAACCGTTCTAACTTTAAAGTTCTCCCGAGTAGCCTTTACAAATTCTCACATTCTCTCCGCCAGGATACTGGCCCCCTCAGTGTTCAAGTGCAACCCGTCCTTTTTGGACAGGACATATCTCCCCCAAAAAGAGTCCCAATGACCATAAACAAGAACTCTGCCGCTGCACCCAGTCCCATTTAGCCACGCATTTATTCCTCCACCCTCGCTCCATTCCTACTCTCAATAGTCGCGTGGCACAGACATTTAATTCCTAAAAATTGATACCTTTGCGGTCCTTAACACTCCTCCTAACTCCCTAAATTCTCCAATCAGTAGCTCTTCCTCTTTTTTCTACAATGTGTCAATGCAACGATAAGTAGCCCGACTCTCCTGGCTCCTCTCCCTCCCATTTCAGGATATCTTGGACACGTTCAGTCACATCCCGGACCCTGACACCAGGGAGGCAAACTACCATCCGGGTCTACTGGCTCCTTCCACAGATTTCGCCATCTGACCCTAATG
>JAVHYY010000906.1:0-78677 GCA_035221665.1 Okamejei kenojei | reverse complement strand
TCCCACCCACACTCTCACTCATCCTCCTCACTCACTCCACACCACGCCAATCATGTCCTCTCACCCACCTTACTACTACTATCATCACCTCACTCTTCACTAAGTTTCATTCACCCACTCCAATCTTCCTTCACACCACAACTAACTCCACGTCACACAGCTCCCATCACTCACACTCATCATCACACTCACACACACTCTCATCCAATTCACCTCAGTACTCACGCTCAACACACATCGCTTATAAACACACTCACTAATTTTCGCACACTGTCATTTACCCACGAAATCTCACTCACCTTCCACTCACAATCTCCCTTCACAGTCACTCTCTCACTCAATCACTCACACTCCACTACCTACCAACCCACGCTCACACGGAACAAGTTCGTCACCCTTAACACATCAACCTTACTCTCACTCTACTCTCTACTACTTCACCCCGCCCACATCATACAGTCACACTCAATCTCCACTCTCAACCACACCCCTCTCACTAAGACCGCACTCACACCAACTCTCAACTCACTCAATCTCACTTTCACCCACTCCCTCACACCACAAACACAACCCACACTGTCACTTCCTCTCTCACAGCACGACCACTCACACCCACTCACTCACCTCCGGCACACCACTCACACCACCACTCACTCATTGTCTCACTCTCTTCAACACGCACTCTCTCCTCATTCATGCTCTCTCACTCCACGTCTCCTCAATACCTCAACAAACTCTTCCCACATCACTTTCACTCATCCCCATGCCCACTCATATCACATGTCTCACTCCACCTCACCCACCTCATTATCTCCGCACCCACAATTCTCACTCAATGTCCTCAAAACTATCATTCACCCTCTTACTCAAACCCACCTCACTCTTTTTACCACTCACCCACTCACTCTTCACATCACCCACTCTCCACTCCTCCTTATACCCAAACACTAAATCCACTACACAACCCTCACTCTCTCACTCACTTCTTCACTATGCCCACCGTCACCTCTCAGTCGCTCAACAATCCAATCACATCAACCTCCACTCACTCTCATTCACTCACTCATTTACTCACAGCACCCCTACTCCACACTCACCCACTCACTCACTCTCCCACTCATAACCCGTATTCACTTACTCACTCATCTCCATTCACTCTCACTCAATCCTCATCCCATTCACTGATTTCTCACTCTCCTCACCTCACACTCACTCTATCTACTCTCACCAACCTCTCCTCTCCTCACCTCATCATCAATCCTTCACATCACCCACTGGACACACTCACTCACTCCCAACTCACTCATTGCCTCGCCTCAATAGCACACTCTTTACACTATCTGTCACCTACTCCTCTCATATGACACGCTTCAAACTCACTCTCTCACACCATTCACTCCGCTCCTTCCCACTCACTTCCCAACACTACAGCTCTCACCTACTCAACATTCAATAACCCACCTCTAACCTCAACTCCTCAACTTACTCTATTCATATCTTTGGCACTATCTCTTTCACTCGCATATCAATCTCATCCATTTCACTGAATCCCACTCTCTCACCCCCACACCACTAAACACTCACAACTTACTCCCTCACCAGTCCACACTCTCCCTCACCTCTTCACTCTCACCAACTCATCATCTCACGTCACTCTTTCACCACACACACACAACACTACTCACTCAACTGGACTCTCAATCAACAAACCTAACCCTCACTCTTCCACTCATCCAAGGGCTCAACACTCACTCACTCTCTCTCATCTCACTTCACACTTTACTCACTAAACACTTATCACACTCACTCAACTTCAACACTCTCACCACAAGTCTATCTTCACTGGCCTCACTATGCATGACACACTCACTCACACTGGCATTATTCCCAACTCACTTCCCAACTCCTCCTCTGACTACTCTTACTCGCATTCTTCCTTTTCACACTCTATTCACTCACACTCTCTCACTTACCACTTGCTCTTCACCACGTCAGCTCTCACTCGCTCACAAATTCACTTGTTTCCATAATATCTTATCTACGCTGTTACACTCACATCTCACTCACCCCCTCACTACTTACTCACACCAAACCACGCACATAACCTCTCACTCACCCCTTTACATCACAATCAGTCTCACACCCATACTATCCACTCTCACAGACAACGCATTCCACAATCAACTCCTACACCTACTCCACCACTCTCCTCCACGTACACTTCCCTCACACTCACTCCCTGTTCACATCTAACATCACTACAGGTCACACCATTCAAACCACCGATCACTTCTCCACCATCACTCTGCATCTTACCTCTCACATCACCTACACTCTCCCTAATAATTCACATCCAGTCTCAACACCACACCACTCACAACAAACACTCCTACACTCTCTAATATACAAAAAACCCACTTCTCACTTTCAAACATCACCCACACACACTCCTCTCACTTCACTCACACGCAGTCACTCATCACCCCACTCCTCACCCTACTCAATCAACTCTTTACAGCCCACTCACTGCCTCATCAGTGTCACTCACACTGGCATTTACCTAACATTCACTCACTCTTTACTCACTAAGCACTAATTAAACTTCTTCTTTCACCACTCACTCGCTCTTCAATCACACTCTTCTCACTCACTTGCTCTCACTCACTCAACGCTCTTCACTCTTAATTTACTCGCTGTCATATCACTCACCCACTCACACTCACTCACCCTCTCACTCTTACTCACTCCGCTAACTCTCACTCATCCCACTTACTTCTCACACCGACTCCCATTCACACCCACTCACTCTCACTCACACTTACTCACGCTCACTCACACGCACTCGCTCTTCACTCAACCACATCACTCTCATCACTCTTCATTTACTCTCTCACACTATAATTCACGTATCACTCACCACACTCACTTCTCACACTCACTCTCTCTCACCCCATTCACTCTGCCCACTATCTCTCCACTACACTCTTAATTCATCACCACACTCTAGCACCACCTCACTCGCTCTTCAATCACTCACGCATTTCATCACCCACACTCTCACTCACACGCTAACTCTCACTCACTTTCTGTCTCACTCGCCGTCAACCACCACTCTCTTCTCACACTCCTCGCACGCTCCACCCCCACTCACATGCTCTCACTCACTCACGCCACTCACTCTCCATTTCATTCTTCACTCCCCACACACACTAACTCATTCTCATGACCTCTCCCCACACTCTCCCTCACACTCGCACTCACTAACATGACTCACTCCACTCTCCACCTCACCACTCCTCTCACTAAACATGCTCCTCTCACTCACCCACACTCCTCATCACCATCACCCACACTGTCACTCACCCACACTGTCACTCACTGTCACTCTCACCCATTCACACTCTCACGATCGCTTTCATTCGCCCCTCACTCAGTCTCACTCACTCTTCATTCACTCACTCACCACCCACACTGTCACACACTATCGCCCACTCTCATCTCACACTCTCTCACACTCATACATCACACTCACTCTCACACTCACCCACACTTCACTCTCTCACACACACTATCTCTTCCCCATTATCTCCTCACTCTCACTCACCCACTTTCATTCTCCCACGCACACTCTCTCACTATACACACACACTCATTCACTCTCACTTACACTCACCCACTCACACTCTTTTCACTCACCCTCTGACTCAGTTCAGTCACTCACACCAACTTTCACTCCCACTCACGCTTCTCACTCAATCACTCACAATCACTCTTCTCTCACTAATGGTCACACTAAACCCACTCACTTCACTCACCCACTCTCTCATTCACCTACTCACTCTCACACCCACTCTTCATTCACCCTCACCTTCTTCTCCCACTCCACCCCAATATTCACTTCTAAAACTCCCTCACCCACTCGCTCGCTCTCACTCACCCACTCTCACGCACCCACCACACATTTCACTCACTCTCACCCACTCGATCACTCATTCACCTCACTCTTCACTCACTCTCTCTCACTCCACACCCAGACTCGCTCTCCTACTCACTCACCCACAATCACTCACTCTCATCCACGTTCGCTGGGAAATTTTCGTTTCACTCACTCTTCACTCACTCTCATCATCCACTGACTCACTACACTCTCACACTCACTCTTCACTCACCCACACTTACTGTACACCCACTTACTTACTCACTCATGCACACTCACTTCGCACCTCATCAAACTCACTCACAATCCCAGTCACTCCCACTCACTCACTGTCTATCACTCGCACGGCACTCACTCGCTTTCACACTCTCACTCACCCACTCAGTCATTCTCACTCACTCAATCTTCACCCACTCACTCTTCACTCACCATTCTCTCCCTCTTCACTCACCCACTCACTCTCACTCACCCACACTGTCACTCACACCCACTCACACTCACTCATTGTCTCACTCTCATGCACACTCACTCTCACACTATCATTTACTCACTCTCATTCTTCACTCATTCACACTTTCTCACTACTACTCACCCGCTCTTCACTCACGCATTGTTACTCACTCTCGCTCACCCACTCACACTCACTCACCCACACTCTCACTCACTCCCACAATCTTATTCACTCCTATCTCATTCACTCTCAATCTTACCCATTCACTGACTCTCACTCTCTCACTCTCCCACTCACTCACTCTCTCTCACTCATTCACTCACTCACCCACACTCTCACTCACTCTCACCCACTCACTCATTATCTCACTCACCCACTCTCACTCACTGTCTCACTATCATTCACTCACTCTGTCACTCACCCACACTCCCCCACACACTAACCCACTCGCTCACACTCACTCACTATCATGCACACTCACTCACACTGGCATTTACCAACTCACTCCCACTCCTCTCACTACTCTTACTCACATTCTTCTTTCACACTCACTCACTCACACTCTCACTACCACTTGCTCTTCACTCACTCTCACTCGCTCACACATTCACTCATAATTTACTCGCTGTCACACTCACACTCACTCACCCTCTCACTCTTACTCACCCACTAACTCTCACTCACCCATTTACAGTCACTCAGTCTCACACCCACTCTCATTCACCCACTCACTCTCACTCACCCATTCACTCAACTCTCACTTACTCACACTCTCTTACTCTACAACTCACACTCACTCACTGTTCACTCACTCAGTCCCATACATTCAACCAGAATCACTCTCACTCACTCTCTCATTTACTCTCACTCACTCTCACTATAATTCACTGTCTCACTCACCCACTCTCACTCCTCACTAACCCACTCTCACTTCACTCACCCACACACTAACCCACTCACTCACACTCACACTCACCCTCACTCTCTCACTCACTCTTTACATGCCCACTCACTCTCAGTCACTCACACTCACTCACTCTAATTCATTCACTCACTCTTTACTCACTAGCACCCACTCACACTCGCTCTTCAATCACTCACTCTCACTCACTCACACGCTCACTCTTAATTTACTCTCTGTCATACTCACCCACTCACACTCACTCACCCTCTCACTCTTACTCACCACTAACTCTCACTCACCCACTTACTTAGTCTCACTGACTCTCATTCACCCACTCACTCTCACTCACTCACACTTACTCGCGCTCTCTCACTCGCTCTTCACTCACTCAGTCTCACACATTCAACCACACTCACTCTCTCATTCACTCTTACTCACTCCCACACACACACATTCCCACACTCACTCACTCTCACTCACCCACACTCTCTCACTCTTCACTCGCCCACACCCCCCACTCACTCTCTCACTCATTCTTCACTGACTCACTCACACTAACTCTCTCACTCGCTCTCACTAACATGCTCACTCTTCACTCACCCACTCACTCCTCACTCACCGACTCACCCACACTGTCACTCACCCACACTGTCACTCACTGTCACTCTCACCCATTCACACTCTCACTCGCTCTCATTCACCCCTCACTCAGTCTCACTCACTCTTCACTCACCCACACAGTCACTCACTGTCACTCTCACCCATTCACACTCTCACTCGCTCTCATTCACCCCTCACTCAGTCTCACTCACTCTTCACTCACCCACACTGTCACTCACTCTCACTTGCCCAATCACTCTCACACTCTCTCACACTCATCCACACACTCACTCTCACACTCACCCACACTCACTCTCGCACTCACACTCTCTCCCTCACTCTCACTCACCCACTCTTCATTCTCCCATGCACACACTCTCTCTCACTAACTCACACACACTCATTCACTCTCACTTACACTCACCCACTCACACTCTTCACTCACACTCTGACTCAGTTTCAGTCACTCACACACTTTCACCCACTCGCGCTTCACTCAATCACTCACAATCACTCTTCTCTCACTAATGGTCACACTAACCCACTCACACTCACACTCACTCACCTACTCGCATTCACCTAATCACTCTCACACCCACTCTCACTCACCCACTCTCACTCACCCCCACGCTCCCACTAACCACTATTCACTTACTCAAACTCCCTCACCCCACTCGCTCGCTTCTCACTCACCCACAATCACTCACTCTCATCCCCACTCACTTCACTCACTCACTCTTCTCACTCACTACTTTTCTCACTCACTCCTCACTCACTCTCATCCACTAACTCTCACCCACACTCTCACTCACACTCACTCTCACACGCCCACGACTCAGCTATCATCCCTCTCACTCACTCTAATTCTTTCACTCACTCTCTTCACCACTCACTCACTCACCATCTCATCATCTCTCCCTCTTCACTCACCCACTCACTCTCACTCACCCACACTGTCACTCACATCCACTCACACTCACTCATTGTCTCACTCTCATGCACACACGCTCACACTCTTATTTACTCACTCTCATTCTTCATTCATTCACACTCTCTCACTACTACTCACCCTCTCTTCACTCACGCATTCTTACTCACTCTCGCTCACTCACTCCCACAATCTTATTCACTCCCTATCTCATTCACTCTCAATCTCACCCATTCACTGACTCTCACTCTTTCACTCTCCCACTCACTCACTCTTTCTCACTCTCATTCACTCACTCACCCACACTCTCACTCACTCTCACCCACTCACTCATTATCTCACTCACCCACTCTCACTCACTGTCTCACTATCATTCACTCACTCTGTCACTCACCCACACTCACCCACACACTAACCCACTCGCTCACACTGACTCACTCACCCACCCTCACTCTTCACTCGCCAACTCACTCTCAGTCACTCACCCACTCTCACTCACTCTCATTCATTCACTCACTCATTACTCACTAACACTCACTCACACTCACCCACTCACTAACACTCACTCTCACTCCCACTCACACCCATTCACTTACTCACTATCTCATTCACTCTCACACACTCACCCACTCACTCACACACACTCTCTCACTACCACTCACTCGCTCTTCAATCTCACTCTCACATATGCTCAATCTTTACTCACCGTCACACTCACCCACTCACCATCTCACTCTTACTCACCCACTAACTCTCACTCACCCACTTACAGTCACTCACTCACACCCACTCTCATTCACCCACTCACTCTCACTCACCCATTCACTCACACTCACTCAATCACTCGCGCTCACTCACTCACTCTTCAGTCTCACACATTCAACCACACTCACTCACTCTCACTCACTCACTCTCTCATTCACTCTTACTCACTCCCACACACACGCATTCCCACACTCACTCACTCGCACTCACCCACTCTCTCTCACTCTTCACTCGCCCAAACTCGCCCTCTCACTCATTCTTCACTGACTCACTCACTCACTCTCACTCACCCACTGTCACTCTCTCACACTCACCCACTTACACTCTCACTCGCTGTCATTCACACCTCACTCACTCTCACTCACTCTTCACTCACTCTCATTCATCCACACTCACTCACCCATACTGTCACTCACTCTCACTCACCCACTCACTCTCACTCTCATTCACACACTCACTCTCACACCCACTCTTCATTCTCCCATGCATGCACACTCACTCTCTCACTAACTCACACACACTCATTCACTCTCACTTACACTCACCCACTCACTCACTCTCTCACTCACACTCTTCACTCACCCTCTCACTCAGTTTCAGTCACTCACACACTTACTCTCAATCACTCACGCTTCACTCAATCACTCACAATCAATCTTCTCTCACTAATGCTCACACTAACCCACTCACATTCACTCACCCACTCTCATTCACCTACTCACTCTCACACCCACTCTCACTCACCCTCACTCTCCCACTCAACCACTATTCACTTACTCAAAGTCTCTCACCCACTCGCTCGCTCTCACACCCATAATCACTCTCACCTACGATCACTCATTCTTCACTCACTCTCTCTCTCACTCACTCCCTCTCAATCACTCGCTCTTCACTCACCCACACGCACTCGCCCTCACTCACTCACTCTTCACTCACCCACACTCATTCTACACCCACTTAGTCTTACTCACTCACGCACACTCACTTGCACTCATCAACTCACTCACAATCCCATTCACTCGCACTCACTCACTCCCACTCACTTACTGTCTCTCACGCTTATGGCACTCACTCACTTTCACACACTCACACCCATGCAGTCATTTTACTTCGGAGTCACGTGAGTGACTACGTGAAGACCCCGCCAGGACGCATGCGCGACATATCGTCGAACGCATTGCGGAAGCGACAGTCGGGAGGAGCGCCGCTCCTCCAGCGCGAATTTTGAAAAATTACTGAAGGTAAGTCTTACCTTTTCTGGTGAGCGTGGCGACTCGGAGTGTTTCTTTTTCAGGAGGAAGCACCATGGAGTCGCCAAGGGAGAGCAGCAGCTGATACCGCTGCTGTGGAAGCAGCCAGCAGCGTGCCGTCTCTCCAGAGCTGCAGGTGCTGCCATCAGCTCCCGGCTTCTCGCCGCTACAGACCGCAGGTGCGCCGCGGTCGGCGGCAAAACCACCCGGAAGTCGGACAGGTCCGTTGACTCGGCTGGGTCCGGACCTGAAGACACCCCATTCACAGATAGCGACGGCGGGCGTCTTTCCCGCGGGAGCGGGTGGGGAGCAGTGCTCCAGCGTGACCTGCTTATGCAGGGGCAGAGTCACAGTGGGTCTCTTCGCAGACCCACGGCAGCATCCTTTCAAGGACTGCCAAATGTCTCACCCTCTTCGCAGGGGAGCATTAGGGTCAGAGCTGGGCTGACCCTGAAGAAGGGGCAATGGCTGAACAGTCAACTGTGAGGGGTGCCAGAAGAGAGAGCAGCAGAAGATTGTGGCATGCTGTATCAACTCAAGAAGGACTGCCTATACAAAGCTGCAAGCCAGTGAAAAATACATGGCTACAAACCAGCTACAGGAGCAAGCCATTAACTTTATGGCTGGGAAGTACATTGCTCCAGAGAACTCCATTTCTCTTAAAGTACCAGCAGTCCATGACCCCATCTGGGGCAACAGGAGCCCATCTATAAGGAGCCAGGAGGTGAAGCTCCAGAGGAAACTGCTGGCTGCTAAAATCACAGCAGTACCAGGACAACTGATGGGGTTGATTTGCCTGAAGAGTTACGTGATGCTCTAGCAGACTGTGTAACACTCAGTGGAGATTTACAGTTACAGGAAGAGCATCATCAAGAAGTGCGGAATTATGCAAGACAAGTAGCACACAGGCGCCAAAATTGCTGTTGGGGGACCTCCCGAAGCAGGTGAAAGACCTGCATGAGGAAGCCAAGGCTATAGGCCTGATCAAGGTGCCAAGCACCTCTAAAACCCCCTATCAACAGCGGCAGCACCCCCTACACACCCACCAGACATCGGTGCTATGGAAGACCATCTGGTGGTGAAAGCTCGAAGGCCGGCCCACCTGCACAGCGGTCTTTCAGACCATGGCCCAGCCCGGCCTTCATGGAAAACGCGCCAACCCCACAACGCAGCAACACAATACCAGAAGAAACAACTGCGGAGACAACCCACACAACACCGGTAACCATGGAGGTAGGTGGGTCTGGTTGTCTTAAAAAACATTGCATGTCCGATTCATTAAAGTTGGGGGACGGTTGCACTTGTTTCATCATGTGTGCTGCACTTTTACCTCTGAACTTTTACATACTCGGAAGTATTCAGAATTACAAAATTGAATTTGTATACAAACTACCGTCCCAGTTCAGCATACGCCTAGCAGGAAGTTCATACTTCACAAAAAGAGAGAACAGCAGGCCATGCTGAACTGTTAAGACTAAACACAAAAGGGATTGAGAAAACAATCAGAGAATTTCAAGAGTTCGTATCAAATATATTTATAAAAAACTAAAAAGATGGTGGTTGCCGTATCATTATAGATTTGACCGAACTAAATACTTCCGTTCAGTATGCACATTTCAAATTAGACACGCTTGTCACACACAGGGTCATCGTAAATACCTGAAATTTATCTGGATGGGACAGCAATGGCAGTATGCCTTATCCAATGGGTTGTCATCAGCACCCAGGCTATTACAAATTTATTAAAACCAGCTTTAGCATACTTAAAGAAACATAACCATATCGTCATGGCTTACCTTGATGATATTCTCATTGTAGGTGAAAATTGGAGCTGGCTACATTGGTGGTATCAGCCACAACAGAGAGGTTTAACGTACATCCAGATAAATCAAAATTGGAACCCTCCACTACCATGGATTATTTGGGGTTCACTATTGACTCTGTTCATATGTCTATCACCTTGCCACCAAACAAAGTGACAGACTTGATGGGAGTATGCAAAAGCCTCACTGGCATCAGGGAACCATCCATTCGGCAAGGAGCAAGAGTGATTGGGAATTGGTGGCTGCGTTCCCAGCAGTACAATTGGACCACTCCATTATTAAAAACCTGGAAGAGGGAAATTTTAGCTCTCAAAAATCATACAGGCCATTTCAATAGGCCTATGCAACTACCAGGGAAAGTAAATTAGAATTAAACTGTGGATAGAAATGTTCCATATTATCCTAACCCCATCACCCCATTCTATATCCCTAGGGTACATTACAGACTGATGCCAGTGCTAAAGGTTGGGGAGCAACTAATACCACCGCAAGTTGTGGTGGCAGATGAGTGCACAAAAATTATTCTGTTTAAAGCACTAGGAATTAATTATCTAGAAATGCTGGGAGCGTTTCATGGACTCAGGGCCTACTGCTCCGATGAGCACCAGTTGCATGTACGGTACAGATTGATACCACACTGGGGGCCTATATATAATCATATGGGTGAAATAAAGTCGATATCATGTGATGAATTGCCTAATAATATCTGGCACTGGTGTCTGGGAGAGAGATTTGGATCTCAACCACTTACCTTCCAGGCAAGCTAAATACAGTGGCAGACATCAGGTCACGTAAATTCAACGACAACATTAAAAGGATGTTGGATCGGAAAGTGTTTACAGATATTATAGACCGGTATGGGACACCAGATATCGACCTTTTTTCCATCCGGACTAATTCACCAACTACCAACATATGTTGCTTGGGAACCAGACCCAGGGGCAGCAGCGATGGACGATTTCTCGCTGCATTGGGGGGGGGATTTGTATTGCTATGCATTTTCCCCTTCTGCCTCATCAGGCGAGTCTTACAATAATTAAACAAGACGCCGCAACGGGTACCATGGTTCCCAACAGTACAAAGATGGTCTCAGAACCCTGCATCTGGATCAACAACAGCCAAGGAGGTTGGCACACCCGTGCGGGAAAGTATCCGTGCCATGACTGTATGAACTTGTTGATTTGCAGTTTCTGAACAGGCCATTTCTGGGATACGGACTCTCCGACAGGACGATCAATGCCATCTCAGCGTCGTGCAGGGAGTCCACGAGAAGACAGTACCTGACATATGTCAGGAAATGGGAAGTGTTCAGCACCAGGACGAACACTGCATATGACTCAGCCACCAACACTGAAGTGCTGGAGTTCTGGCCACCCTTCATTTCGATGAAGGATTGAGTTACAGTGCCATTATTGTGCAAGGAGTGCCCTATCTAATATCTGGGCAGAGGGAGTGATCACCTGGCTATAGGATCACACCCCACTAGTACCTAAACGAATGAGGGGTATTTGTACTCTATTCCCCCCAGGCCCAGATACACCTATATATGGGACATAGGTAGTACACCATGTTACGAGGATGGACACCAATATCGGGGCTCACTCTGGACAAACTAATATCCTAGATGGGAATGATTATGGCACTTGGATCAGCACAACGGGTCCAGTCCTTACACAAGCTAGAATAGGACGTCATGTCTGTCACAAATGGCAGATAACCTGCTACATACAGGGGTACTTAAACAAGACTGACCCGGTTCCTCTGGCCAATATTAGAGTTCTGGCCTATCCTGCAGATAGTCGGCCCTGCATAGTGACACATATTTTCCAATATATAGTCACCTAGACACTTATGGGCACGGAGAGAGCTTTCTCATTAGCCATAAATGCCCTCACCTAAGGTCACAGTGCAAACCATATCCAGATGGTTCGGGTGGTATTACATGCAGTGGTGAATACTAATGTTTCAAATCTCACTCCAACAGGGCTGCATCTACATCGGACGCTAGGATGATGGGAGTTCCTATGGACCACATCCTTGCCACAGCGGGGTGGAGCAATGAACGCATTTAATGCTTTATAATAAACCCGTGGCTGATCCTGAGACGTTTGCAGGGAAAAATTAAGTTCTGTAAAATAAATTACCCAATGTGGGGCATATTATTTTAGGTATGAATAATACCTTTATTGTTTTTCAGCACAGTGTCGTGTGTGAAATACGTTCATCCTCCGTCCCAGAATGGCAGTGTGTGAGCATGGTCTCGTTCCAGGGCATGAAATCACAGAGCTTTGAAATCTTCACGTAGTCACTCACGTGACTCCGAAGTAAAATAGTAAGATTAAATGAGAACTTACCAGTTTGAAGTTTGATCTTTATTTTATGAGGAGTTACGATGAGGGATTACGTGCCCTCCGCTCCCAAAACCCTCTATTATAAAGTTCAACTGGTATGGAAGTTCTCTCTTATCTTACTATATTAGTCTACTCTGGTGTCTGTGATTTCACACCACTGCTTTGAAGAATGTCGCGCATGCGTCCTGGCGGGGTCTTCACGTAATCCCTCATCGTAACTCCTCATAAAATAAAGATCAAACTTCAAACTGGTAAGTTCTCATTTAATCTTACTATTCTCACTCACTAACACACTCTTCATTATCCAGGGCTACAGGTCTCTATCCAGGGCTACAGGTCTCTATCCAGGGCAACAGGTCTATATACTGGGCTACTGGTCTATATACTGGGCTACTGGTCTATATACTGGGCTACAGGTCTATATCCTGGGCTACTGGTCTATATACTGGGCTACTGGTCTATATACTGGGCTACAGGTCTATATCCAGGGCTACTGGTCTATATCCAGGGCTACAGGTCTATATCCTGGGCTACTGGTCTATATACTGGGCTACTGGTCTATATCCAGGGCTACAGGTCTATATACTGGGCTACAGGGCTCCTGGCCTCAACAGGCGCTGACATTTACATTACATTACATCTCCCGCTTCAACTTTATTCACATTACATGTCTCACTCTCATTCACCCACACTCAATCTCACTCACTCTCACACTAACTCTCACTCTCTCACTCACCCTTCACTCACTTACTCTCACTCATTCTCCCGCTCACTCACTCTCACTCACTTCACTCACACTCATTCTCACCCACACTCACACTCACTCGCCCACTCACTCTCACACTCACTCTCACTCTCACTCTTCACTCACTCACCCACTCATTCACTCACTCTTCACTCACCCACTCACTTTTCACCCACTCACTCTCACTCTTCACTCACACCCATCCACTCACTGTCATTCATTCTCTCACCCCCACACCCACTAACTCTCACACTCACTCTTCATCCACTAACTCTTCATTCACTCACTCTCATTCTCACTCACTTACACTCACTCTCTCACCCACACTCATTCTCACTCATGCACCAACTCGCTCACTCTCACCCATTCACACATTCTCACTCATCTTCACTCCCCCACCCACTCTCGCTCACCCTCATTCTCACTCACTCACTTTCACCCATGCACTCACTCTCACCCAGTCACTCTTCACCCACTCTTCACCCACTCACTGTTCACCCAATTATTCACTCACCCACTCACTCTTCACCTTACTCACCTTCTCACTCACTTATGCTCTCACTCACTCTCTCACTCACGCTCACTAACCCGATCACTCTCATTCACCCACTCAACTACTCTCACATTTACCCACTCATTTACTCTCTCACTCTTCACTCACTCTCACTCACTCACCCTTCACGCACTCACTCTCTCAATCACGCTCACTCTTACTCTCACTCACTCTCACCCTCTCACACTCACTCACTTACGCACCCACTCTCGCTCACTCTCTCACTCACCCACTCACTCTCACTCACACTTTCTCTCACTCAAACTCACTTTCACCTGCTCACTCGCTCACACTCACTCATTCACACTAACTCACTCACACTCACTCTCAATGACTCACACTCTTCACTCACTCTTGCTCAATCCCACTCGCTCTCTCTCACTCAATCTTCACACTCACTCTCACTCACCCACTCACTCTCTCACACTCTCTCACTCACTCAATCACTCTCTCACCCATTCACTCTCACTCACGCCCTCTCTCTCACTCACTCTTCACGCACACGCTCTTCACTAATTCTTCACTCTCACTCCCTCTCTCTTTTGTCACTGACTCACTGTCACACTCTCACACACTCTAGCTCTCAGTAACTATGTGCCTGTGATCTCCAGTGAGCAAGTGTTGGAAGGAGCTCACAAACAAAGATCTGGAGTTCTCCTCTTTGTTTCCTCTCTTCCTTTATCCGGTCCACCTTAGCTGAAACACCAGGAGCTAATATGTTCATCAGACACGGACTGCCCCAAACCACCACCTACATGAAAGTTTCAAAATCTTGGCCCTTCTCTCAGCATTGGGTGCACTAGTGTAAAAAGAAAATGTATCTACAGTATTGGACACAGATGTTAAACACAATCAGTGAAACTTTCTGTATGCATTACTTTGTAAATAGTTTTCAATATTCCTTGTTTTTAATTTGTTTTTTAAGGAAATAGCTAATAAAAATAAATTTCAATATATCAATTTGTTTTTTGAAATAAAGTTTTGAGAAATGTAATGCACTAGGGATTGGCGGCTGTTATTTTTCTGCTCTGACCACAACCATTGCTCTCTGCATGTTGTTTATTTGTTGTTCTGAGTTTAGTTCCATGGTATGGATTAGATATTGGCAGTACTGCCATCTCTTACACATCACAGATCCAAGCACAAGCCTGTTTTCCCAACAAGCTGTCCACACACTATTCATGGTAACTCCCTTCAATAACATTATCGAGATAGACACAAAGTGCTGGAGTAATTCAGTGGGCCAGGCAGCATATCTGGGGAAAAAACGATGGGTAATTGTTTTTAGTTTAGAGATACAGCACGGAAACCGTCCCCTTCAGCCCACCGAGTCTACGCCGATCAGCGATCCCCACACACTAACAGCATCCTGCACACAATTACTTTACGTAAACGTAGTTCCTCCCACACACTACGTCTTTGGACAGTGGGAGGAAACCAGAGCCCCAGTTCCCCTCTTCGATTATAGATGCGGTTCTCAGCTGGGACTCTTCTATACCCTGCAGCTCTGCTCTCCCTTTGCACCCCCTATTCATAACTAGGTCAGAATCCCCCATGTCCTCACCTTCCACCCTACCAGCTGTCACATCTGCACCCCCACCTCCTTTCCCCATTTTGTACCGACATTTGCTACAGTAACATTCCAAAAAATATAGGAAGGAACTACAGATGCTATTTTCCACTGAAGGTAGACACAAAAAACGGGTCAGACAACATTAATGAAGAAAAAGAATAGGTGACATTTTGGGTCCAGACCCTTCTTCAGATTCAAGTCTGTTGCCATCTGTAAAACATCTGTCATGTTTCAAAGGTAATCTTCCAAACATATATTGGCCATTTGGGCACAATTCCACAAAGTTTAGTTTTGAGATACAGCGTAGAAGCAGGCCCTTCAGCCCACTGAGTCTGCGCCGACCAGCGATCACACTAATACTATCCCACACACTAGGGGCAATTTACCATCTTAGCGAAGCCAATTAGGCTACAAACTTGTACGTCTTTGGGCAGTGGGAGGAAACCAGAGGCCCCAGAGAAAACCCACTCGGTCACGGGCTGAATGTACAAATGCCATACCAACAGAACCTGTAGTCAGAATCGAACCTGGGTCTCTGGCGCTGTGAGGCAGCCACTCTACCGCTGTGCCATCCCTGAATGTATCCAACTGTAAATCCTTGGAGTTGCACCTGTTACATAGTTCTCTTGAATGAGCATTCCAATTACACAGAGTGGCGTTCTCTGTTACAGGATTCTCAGTAGGATTTGCATGAGAGTGCAAGGATTTCTGGCTGCCCATTGCTATGAATCCAGCTGTTTTCCTTGCTGGATCTGGTTAGACAGGTGTTTCCCACAAATAGTCTAATGACCCAAATGAATTGGAGAAGTGAGATTCACGCAAGTCCAAAAATCAGTTTAGTGTTTTGATTAATATGGTCTTTTAAACATGATTAATTGTGGAATATGTAACTTCTCCTGTATGATCTGTAAACACTTCCTATATTGTGATCTAATTATGCTTCTAAACTGCTAGCCAAACTGTTTAATCCTGATGAACACTGAAATGATCAAAAGTGGTTGATGCAAAACGTTACAAAAGTCATGCTACAGTTATACGATTACTAAAACTCTCATTTGTGCATAAACAATGCCCCATATTGCAAGGGTTTTTTGTAAACTTATTCAGTTCTCCTCTCCTCCAAGTTTTGTTACGATCGGTGGAATATTACAAAAGTTATGAAGTTTTAAAAATCATGAGATCAGCAGATTGTCTTCTCGCCTGTCAGTCGCAACTTCCAGCACCCGCTGTCACTCACGAGGTGAATAAAGCCCCAGAGGCCGGGCGTTAGTCCGGACGTTGGGCGTGAGTCAGACCGGATGCCAGAAAGCCATGAGTGAGTGAGCAGCCATGAGTGAGTGAACTGTGAGTTTGGAAGCCGTGAGTGAATGAACTGTGAGTCGAGCCACCAGTGAGCTGGAGTCCAGAAGCCAAGAATGAAGGAAGCCGTGAGTCAGTGAACTATGTGTCTGGAAGCCATGAGTGAGTGAACTGTGGCTCCAGTAGCCTTCAGTGAGTGAACTGTGATTCCAGACGCCATGAGTGAGTGAACTGTGAGTCCGGAAGCCGTGAGTGAGTGAACTGTGAGTCCAGAAACCGTGAGTGAATGCAGAGTGAGTTTGGAAGCTATGAGTGAATGAACTGTGAGTCCAGAAGCCGTGAGTGAGTGAACAGTGAGACTGGAAGCCGTGAGTGAGTAAAGATTGAGTTCGGAATCTGTGAGTGAGTTAACTGTGAGTCTAGAAGCCATGAGTGAGTGAACTATTAGTCCAGAAGCCGTGAGTGAGTGAACTGTGAGTCTGGAAGCCATGAGTGAGTGAACTGTGGGTCCGGTGGCCGTCTGTGAGTGAACTGTGAGTCCGGAAACCGTGAATGAACTGTGAGTCTGGAAGATGTGACCGAGTGAAGAGTGAACTGTGAGTCCGAAAACAGTGAGTGAGTGAAATGTGAGCCCGGAAGCTGTGAGCGAGTGAACTGTGAATCCGGAACCCGTGAGTGAGTGAATCGTGAGTCTGGAAGATGTGACCGAGTGAAGAGTGAACTGTGAGTCCACAATGCGTGACTGAGTCTAACTGAGTCCAGAAGCCGCACGTTGTGCAGATGTTGCCCGGAGCGCGGAGCCTGCCCGATTGCTGCAAAGTCGAGACCCAAGGGAAGTGAGGAGTGAGAGTGGGGGGATTGAGGGTGCCGGGCGCTGACGGGGCCTGGTGCTGGCAGGGTTGGGCACTGGCAGGGCTCACCACCCCCGCCCACACATCCCTTCCCTCGCATACCCCACCATCAGCAGTTCACGACAGCAGCAGTAGGCCACAGCAATGCTCCCCCCTACCGGCCCCTGCCTGAAGCTGTCCCCTTCCCCGGACACAGAACGCTCCCTCCGGACCCCACCTGAAGCCTACCCATCCCCAGCTGCACGACTAACCCAAGATTCGATTCGGCCCACAATGTCCATACTAGCCCTCAGGAAACCAAGCCCTTTGGCCCACAACACCCATACTAGCCTTCCAGAAAGCCCCGCCAATGGCCACCGCCTGAAGCCATACCCATCTCTGGTTGCAGGATGATCCACTTCCCCCACCGGCCCCCACCGACCCTCAACAGCTCCGCCCGAAGCCGTTCCCTCCCCAGGCTGCAGAACACTCTCCCCACTGGTCCCCGACAGCCCCCGACTGAAGCTGACCCCTATCCCAGCTGCAGAATACAACAAGAAGGAATGGACAGCATAAATCTCATCTTTAACATTTAGATTGTTGTTTTATGTTAAGATTTATTCACATTTTAAGCTTTAATAAATCCCTTTTCCACTTGCCGTACCCGTCAGCTGCATCTGCTCAGTAATACCTGCGTGTTCTACGTCACGATGGGAACCCACTGGGAGGGAATGGCTGCACCACCGGAGAGACACTAAGAGTGGATGGGGAGGAGTTTGAGGGGGGGATGCAGTGAGTGAGTGGGGAGAAGGGCAAGGGTGTAGGGGGGGGTGAGGGGAGGAGGGGGAATCAGGGGCGTCCCAATGGGAACCCATCAGCCGCGCCTGCACAGTTGGGGGCTATGCGTGAGTGGTGTAATATTGGAATAGGTGGAGAGGTCAAATATTGCATTGGGGGACTCATTGGGTCTCACTTATTCTAGTACTTAACTCTAGTAACTTAACTTTCATCTTGTCCTCTTCTGGTTTGCGATGCATTTAAATTTGCACAAAAGTGGTATCCGAGAGAGCTACGATTTTTTGCCACCTTACTCTCTGTTCTCCTGTGCTCCAAGCACATCAATTTTGTTCCCATCAGTGGAATATTACAAAAGTTATTAAGGTTTAAATATTGTAAGATCGGCAGATTGGTCTTCTCTCCTGTCAATTGCCCGGATGGCATCGCCCATTCAAGCACCCTCTGTCAATCACTGGGGCGATGAGAATAATGCCCCGGAGGCTGGGTTGATTCCGTGAGCCACGTTGAGCCTCGAAGCGACCGCAGCCGTAGCTGTAGAGTAAGTGTGGCTGCGAGCTGTGGGGTGAGTGTGGCCATGAGCTATGGAGCGAGTGTGGCCGGGAGCTGTGAGGCGAGTGTGGCCATGAGCTGTGGGGCGAGTGTGGCCGGGAGCTGTGGGGCGAGTGTGGCCATGAGCTGTGGGGCGAGTGTGGCCGGGAGCCGTGGAGCGAGTGCAGCCAGGATCTGTGGGGCGAGTGTGGCCGGGAGCTGTGGGGCGAGTGTGGCCGGGAGCTGTGGGGCGAGTGTGGCCGGGAGCTGTGGGGCGAGTGTGGCCGGGAGCTGTGGGGCGAGTGTGGCTGCGAGCTGTGGGGCGAGTGTGGCCGGCAGCTGTGTGGCCGGGAGCTGGGGGGTGAGCGCGGCCAGGAGTTAGAAACATGGAAACATAGAAAATAGGTGCAGGAGGAGGCCATTTGGCCCTTCGAGCCAGCACCGCCATTCATTGTGATCATGGCTGATCATCCCCTATCAATAACCCGTGTGTGAGATATGCAATGTGCTCACAATCACCACTCAAAGACTAAATCTTGGAAGCAAGAGATTCTTTATTTTGAGTCTGCAGAATCGGGTGCCTCTCCAAGTTGAGACACACCGAAGTCAAAAGAGTCATCCCCCTTTATACACACAATTCTACATCCAACCTCCCCTCCTTGGACCCGCTCCAATCAGACACTGAGGTGGACAACCTGTAGGCACTTCCCCCAGTACCTCCCACATCATACATCGCATGTTCATGGTAATGAGCAGTTTTCTTGACCAGGGGGTGTGTTGTAATATTCATTTATTTTATTAAGCATGCTCAGTTGTTCTGAGTTTTACTCACCTCCAAGTGAACTCTCTCAGTCCTCCTATATCAGCACTAAAGCTAAGCTATAGTGACAAGGGTCCCATCTATCACCCCATTCTACTGATAGGGAGCTATCTACATCACTCCCTTCTACCGCTATACAATGCTATCACTTCTTACTGAAGGATGGGTCTGGTAACTTTTATACACAGCTGTGTCAGAACCCTCTCCCTGGCCCCTATCGGTTTGAATCCTCTTTAAAGCCCCTTACATTAGTGGGGTTTAATCACTTTATCCCTCACACGTGCCTGCCTTCTCCCCATATCCCTTGACTCCACTAGCCCCCAAGAGCCCCAACTCTCTCTTAAATCCTTCCAGTGATTTGGCCTCCACTGCCCTCTGTGGCAGGGAATTCCATAAATTCACAATTCACTGGGTAAAAAAGTTTTTTCTCACCTCAGTCTTAAATGACCTCTCCTTTATTCTAAGGCTGTGGCCCCTGGTTCTGGACTCATCCAACATAGGGAACATTTTTCGTGCATCTAGCTTGTCCAGTCCTTTTATAATTTTGTATGTTTCTATAAGATTCCCCCCTCATCCTTCTAAACTCCAGTGAATACAAGCCTAGTCTTTTCAATCTTTCCTCATATGACAGTCCTGCCATCTCAGGGATCAATCTCGTGAACCTACGCTGTACTGCCTCAATCACAAGGATGTCCTTCCTCAAATTAGGAGACCAAAACTGTACACAATACTCCAGATGTGGTCTCACCAGAGCCCTATACAACTGCAGAACCTCTTTAATCCTATACTGAAATCCTCTTGTTATGAAGGCCAACATTCCATTAGCTTTCTTCACTGCCTGCTGTACCTGCACGCCAACATCCCCCCTCCCCCACCACACACCCCGTCCCCTATCACCCCCCCCCGTCCACACACCCCCTCCCCCATCCACACCCCCCCTCCCCACCACACACCCCCTCCCCATCACATCCCCCCCACCACACACCCGCTCCCCATCACATCCCCCCCCCCACACACCCCCTCCCCATCACCCCCCCGTCCCACACACCCACTCCCCCATCCACACCCCCCCCTCCCCCCCCCACACACCCCCTCCCCCTTCTACAGCCTCATATTCCCAATCATACCCTTCCCCCTCCCACATACACACTTCTCCCTCCCTTCCCCCTACCCCCCACACCACTCCCCCTCCCCCCTTAGCTAACCTGCAAGTATCGAGGCTGCTCACTTTTGCCCCAACAACTTTAACATTTGGCAGCCAACAGTCGGTACAGTTTAAAACAAACTTACAACAAAACACTCTGAACTGTTTGAAAAACAGAGCCCCTCCCTGGTGGAGAGAGAGGAGAAAGTCTGAGGAATCGGGCAAGTGACAGGGAATAAGACCAATCCCATTTCTGGGCTTGGTTAATTTCTACAAGCAGCGGATGCATTGCTGGTGTCTCCGCCAGGGTACAACAGCAACTCTTTCTCTAACTCTCTCACTCCAACAAGAAGACTTTGGCAACTTTAAAACAGTACTTGCTACTGCAGCAGCGACTGCATGCCTTAACCCTCCCAGTCCAACTGGCCATTATTAAGTGCAATAGCCGTGCAGGTGGCCACAACACAGTCTCCTGGGGGAATGTCCCAGCTGACATTATTGCCCACACAGCAGATTATGAATGATGCACATTGGTCCCCGCTGAACCAAATATTCTGGTAGACATACTGGCTCTTTCAGACAAGGGAATGCAAAGTTAATGAATTATGTTGTGAGGATTGTTGCGAATTTGTAAAAAAAAACAGCAACAATGTGCTTCATTTGGTTTCTGTGTAAAATGTAAATCAAGACAAAGTCATCTGCGACAATTGCGATTTATTTTAACAGGGATAATAAAGCGGGATGCAGGAGGAGCTGAGAAATGTTATTACATAATTATGCCTTCCTCCAACTGTCATATTAAATTTGTTTATTTTCTTTCACACTATATACACTTCCTTGCACATGCTGATAAGGAGGTAAGAGAATGTGGAAAAGAGCTTACACTGTGAAGCTTTTAATGAAATGACCTGTGTCTAAGAGAGAGAGAGGGAGAGAGAGAGAGAGAATCCAAAGTGTGTTTTGGGTTGAGACCGTTCTTCAGTATGTGTTGTATTTATGAACAAAGTATGAACAGTTTTGGTGAATGATTTGTTTAAATGTCTTGGTCAGAAAAGTTAGTGGAGCACTGATCTTGGCTCGCAAAACAACATTCTAGCTGTGTTTGAATACATGTTGTATTTATATGAGGAAATTAAATCCTGTATCTCCAGTGGTAGAAACTCAAGGTTATGTAAAATGGCTGGCTGACAAATTACATTTCCCTCTGATACAGCCTATATATGAATCTTGTCTACAGCACAGCTATCATTGTTTTTTTAAATTATCGTTAAGAAGTATATGGCTTCTGTTTTATAATTTTCCAAAGTTAGCTTGGTCAAGGTTAGCAACACAATAGCACAAGACATAGTGGCTGTGCCTGATAATATCATTTATTAAAATGTAAATGTTTCATTTTTTGTTGTATCAAAGTTTGAAGAGTTTTACATAAATTCCTTGAGGAGTGTATAACTGTGTTTTACTCTTGAGTGAGAATGTTATTGCTTTAACATGTGTAAATATCTGAGATTTAACATATTGCATGAGGTGTAGAAATTTGTGAGTGAATGGCACAGAAAAGAGGGTGTAGAGTGAGTGAGTTTAAAAACGTTTACGTTTGTCGTACCAGTTCTTGGTGAATGTTGAATTAATCATATAATTAAGATGAAATAGGATGTCATTGAATGAGCTTGCTCATTTAAGTGATAAATCTTTGTAGAAACTCATGTGTTTTAATAGGTAGTGTCTCTTTAAGAAGTTGCAGCTGTATGGGCATTGAGCCTGGGACAATGTTATTTTATTTTCCTATGCTCTTTGAAAATGTATTAGTGGAATTGTACATGTGGAAATTAACTGTGTACTCTCTGTCTTCTCAACTTTTATTAAACAGCAGATGTGGCTCAGCAAAGGGACTTTGCTGTGTAACCTGGCATTAGGGTTGGTGACCTTGTCGGTATTTTAAGTTTGATTTCTTCCTATTTCTTACCTTATGAGTTGAATTCAAGAGAGATCTCAATTGTGCACTGGCCATGTGGTATTCAGATTGAGGTGTTGGATGAGAATTGGGAATCATTTTAAATTGTTTTTCCTTTATAATGACCTATTTTTAAGGGTCTGCCTTGTAAGTACTTAAAGAGTTTAAATAATCCCTTGACTGAGGCTGGACAGGACCTTAGTGTGAATTAATTACATATGCACAGCAATTGACCCGAACCTTGTTAGTCTTACTGAAACCACTGAACCAGAGAAATGCAGAAACCACTATCAGCTGACCATAACAGCGAATCCATACAACCAGGAGATCACAAACTGATAAGAAATTGAGATCGGAGGAAATTGGGAGAACGGTAGAAGGAGCCCTTGCCAGTACTACTGACTACACCTACCGACAGTGAAAGTCAAAAATAATCCTCAATGGATACACCTAACTTATTGCAAAATAATTGGAAAGTGGAACAAGAAAGTATGAATTTGAATGTCCTCCTGCAAGACTGGAGGTAAAAGCAAGCCATACACAAAAATAAAAAAAGGTCAGTATTTACAGCATCTTGTTAAAACCAGCCATGAACATAAGCAAACACACTACACTGAATTATATACGTGCCTCCCTAATCCCGGACACTTGTGTGAGATATGCAATGTGCTCACAATCACAACTCAAAGACTAAATCTTGGAAGCAAGAGATTCTTTATTATTTACGAGTCTGCAGAGTCAGGTGCCTCTCCAAGTTGAGACACCCCAAAGTCAGAGAAGTCATCCCCCTTTATACACACAATTCTACATCCAACCTCCCCTCCGGACCCTTCTCCAATCAGGGTCTGAGGTGCACAATCTGTAGGTACATCCCCCCAGTACCTCCCATATCATACATCGCATGTCCAGACATGTTCATGGTAATGAGCAGTTTCTTGACCAGGGGTGTGTTGTAATATTCATTTATTTTATTAAGCATGCTCCGTTGTTCATGACCTACCCTAGTTTTACTCACCTCCAAGTGAACCCTCTCAGTTCTCCTATATCAGCACTAAAGCTAAGCTATAGTGACAAGGGTCCCATCTATCACTCCATTCTACTGATAGGGATCTATCTACATCACTCCCTTTTACCGCTATACAATGCTATCACTTCTTACTCAAGGATGGGTCTGGTAACCTTTATACACAGCTGTGTCAGAACGCTCTCCCTGACCCCTATCAGTTTGAATCCTCATTAAAGCACCTTACAATAGTGGGGTTTAATCACTTTATCCCTCACAATCCTCCCTTTTTCTTTTGCTACGCCTCTATTGATTAAACCTCAATTTCAAGCTCCCTCAGTTCGAATTGACGTAACATTGTCCTAATCTCCTTTTCCTGTGGATCCTGGACCTTCCCTGGTCGCATTATCATTATTTTCTGTATTTCCCTTTTATCTCCCATAGGCACTACTACAGCCTGCATCTGACATACTCCTTGTAATAAGTTCCCTAAAACAAGGGATGCAACAGGGGATAAAAATCAGTCCAGCCTCTGCACATAGAAACACGAGTTCCACCGTTCTCCACCATGTTCCTCCGAGGATGGAATCCCACCATCGGGTTCCCATAATCGATTTCCACTTCAGAATTGGAACATGTGCCAACTTACGGATTCCTTCTGATATGTCCATCACTGCCTGTCCATTGTCATCGATGTTTAAACAGCAATTAGAGAGGTTGAATTTCCCGCATACCCCTCCTTCTTCTGCCAGGAGGTGATCTAGGGCCAACCGGCTCTGGTATATTGCTGCTCTCATCTGTGTCTGCTGCTTTGCCAGCATCTCCAGTGCCCCCGCAGTTTGGTTGGTAATTACCTCCAGTACTGCCTGAAATCTTATGATCCAGTTTAACATGTATACTGGGGTTCGGTAGCCCCAGGATCCATCCTGTGCCCAAGTGGCCGGTCCATAGTATGAGATGATTCTTGCGGGTGGCCATTCATCATCTTCCCATTCTCCAATGTCTATTTTCCTCTTCTTCCGATATAGGTCGTCAAATACAGGTGTTCCATATGTCTCGCAACACCGGGATTCCTTGATAGGGGTTGTTCCCGGGGCAGTTCCATAGTCCAGTCGATTCCATTCCATCGGTCTTCATCCAGATAATGCAGTTTCTCCCGTATTTCTTAGTTGGATACCATTTAGGCTCCTCTGGCCACCACACTCGCGACTGATTTGGCCACTGGGTGACGATGCGCTGGCAGGGGCTGCTGCCTACTAGGATGGCATCTTTTGCCCAGGGCCTAGCGATACACTCAGTCCCAACCGGAGCGTCTGTCAGGACCCATGCCTGGGGATCTCGGTCTTGTCCAACTGTCAGGTTCCACTCCATCAGGTCCCATACTTCAACAATGGATCCTCTCCACGGCCAACGTGAGCTCATCAGTGATCCGCCACAGACCCAGCAGTTAGTCACATTCAGGATTCCAGCTATCCGGAGGGCCAAGTCCACAAACAGGTTTTTTCCTCCTTCAGGGATCTCAATCTGCTTCTTTATTTCTTCGTACAGTGTCTGGTGCAATTGAGGCTGAGTAGGTGGGGGAGGGGGAGGCTTGGTGACTACTACTTCCGTTAACTTTGTTTTTACTTGCTCCTTTATTATATCTAATGTCCATCTTAAGGCCTGGAAAGGGAAACCTAACCGTCCTGTCCTGGTTATACAAACCCATCTCTCCCCCTTTGGGCAGGTAACGTACCCAAACCTCCCTACATATCCCCTATTCCCTACCATAAAATACTTCTTTCCCCCCTCTTCACAAATTGTTCTAGTCCTCAGGTTATAGCAAGCATCGTTCACATGGGAATGATAGGTAAATGATCTGGTTGTCCGCCCTCTGTATCTGATAGGATGATAACATTTATCACAATTATTAATACTTTTTACCATAATTACATGCAGAACAAACAATACCACAACTGCTCCTTTCATACTGTCAGTTATGCATTCAATGTTTTTTTTTAAAGTTAATGTTAGGGGCTTATTCCCTGGCTTCACCATCCACTGTTCCTCCTTATCAGGAGCGGGTGGATCAACGGGTCCTTTAACCCGGATTGCGTGGGTCCACCCTTTTTCTTTTGTTCGTACTGCTGTCTCAGTTGTCAGTAATACCAGGTATGGGCCGGTCCACCTGGGCTGGAGTTTCTCCTCCTTCCAATTCTTGACCAGTACCCAGTCGCCGGCCTTTACAGCATGTATTGGAAAGTCGAGTGGTGGGCTTTGAGCCAATAGTCCTTTAGCTTTTAATTCTGTAAGGGAACGAGATACTGCCAGTAAATAGTTCCTTAAGAATACATCACTGCCCTCTATGGTGGGTATTCCTTCTATCTTTCCCAAATAAGGTAACCCAAGCAACATTTCATAGGGGGGACACTGCTAACTTTGCATGGGGTCTCTGTTGCTTTTCTCAAAGCCTTTCTGTTTCCCTACTGCTCCAAACATGTGCCAGACTCCATGTACATATGCTGCTCTTAAAGCCTTAATTTCTGCCAATTGAGCTAAGCAAGATTGCAGGCAAGCTTCCAATTTGATCATGCGCTATAGATTTTACTTCTTTAGATATTACTCGTCCAAAATATTCTACCTGCTGCTGACAAAACAAAAACTTCTTCCTTGATACATCATGACCTCCTGTGCCATCTTTTCCAAGATAATTACAATGTCTCTCTCTCACATTGCTCCTCACTTGTGGAACAAACCAACAAATCATCCACATGCTATATCAACACTTTCCAAATCTGCCTACAACATCTGATTAAAAACACGGCGCCAGTATTTAAAACACTGGCACATCCTAGCCTAGGTGTATTTAATACCTCTTCTTAATGTTCTGACCATAGCTATGTTCACTATTATCTTAATATTATTATTATTATTATTTCCTGATTATCGTACCTGTTCACATCCCCAACACACCTTATCCATTACCTATCTCCTTACTAGCCTTGTCTGGGCTTATATCCAGATTTATTTCACTCCTGATAGGGCATTTGAGAAAACACTCTCCCAAATACATTTATTATTGGCATGGAATCTCTGGCCCCTGTTTGGCAATGTCATAGGACTCACTGTGTGTCGGTGCATCACTTATTTCAGACTTTTCAACCAGGTCTGTTGTTACTGACAACATTGTCTTTCCTTTTTCACGCTCTTTCTTTCTAAAGCAGTCTCATCAATTTATCCCTCTGCATCCCACTTTAATCCTTTCTGATCTGCCTTCTTTCTCATTCTAAACTCAATGTCTTACTTCTCAGATAGTTTATCCTCCTTTGCAAATTTATTCACCTTCCTTTTAAAATCTTCCACTGACTTCTCGATTCTCATATTTTACCACCACCCCTTCTACCTCGGGGGCAATCATCACTTTACCCCCACCCCCGAGATTCTGACTTGTTTTTCACCTAATCCAATTTCTTCTGGTACCTTAGTTCCACTTGATCTCTCCACTCCCAAATTACCATAAATACCATATCCTCTCCCGGGGGTCCTAATTTCAAGTTTACCAGAGGTTCCCATGTGTATCCCATACACCCCAGGGAGCAGGACCCCCGACTTCCCTATTCTTCCTCCATGAGTGTGTACGACTGCACCTCCCGTCGTAGCCTGGGACATTCCCTCTTGAAATGACCCTCCTCGTTACAATAGTAACACCGGGATGGCCCCGTGTACCACCCTCCTGATCCTTGTTCCTTGTTTTCCTGAGGACCCCAACTTCGGTCCCTCCATTCACCTTTTCCTCGTCCTCTGTCTCTGCCTCTTCCCCTTCCCCGGTCTCCATGAGCACCCGGCCTTCTATCACCTTCGATTCCCCCCTTCTTTACCCCTTGCTGTACTGCCTGCAACATCATTTTTGCCTTTCCCTTCTGTTTTTCATCATCCCATCATACACATATTTCTGAGCCTCTGTTAACAATTGATTTAATGGTTTGACATTCCAATCCTCCAATTTTTCCAGTTTCTTTCTAATATCTGGCCATGACTTGGTTACGAAATTAACCTTTAGTAACTGCTGACCAGCATCTGCTGCTACCCCCGGAGCATGCAACCTCTTTCCCAGATCTTTATTCCTGCTTGTCTGACCATCTGTCTTTCTTCTGAAGTAAATAAACTTCCCATTATTGACATCATTGTCTGCCAACTCCTTTTTTTTTTTGTTTCCCCTGGGCCCCATTAATTTATTACCCTTCTCCAACCAGAATGTATCTAAACAAACCATAAAAGCTGCTTGTTGTTCAGCAATTAACTATTTCTAATTTTGTTCAAACCATTCTCCCTACAATTCCCAAATTCCAATTCCTAGTTTAAATACATACGACTAACAATTTTCCAAATTAACTTTACTGAAAAGAAATCAACAAAGCCAAGCAACCTACATTTTCCCACTATCCCCTTTTAAGTTGCGATGATACAAAGCGTCGTCCGTTACCTTACAGCTGTTCGTAACCTTCCCCCATTGCTTACAATTTCTTAAAGGAACACACACACCTACCCTTACAGCATGTGGCCCACAGCAAACAAACCTATCACATATACACACTTCCTCATTCATACAAAACCGGTTTTTACACACACATCACATTAGTTCCATTCTTACTTCAATGAGATTGTTTGAAACAACTCAATATTTTTCATAGAAACATAGAAACATAGAAATTAGGTGCAGGAGCAGGCCATTCGGCCCTTCGAACCTGCACTGCCATTCAATATGATCATGGCTGATCATCCAACTCAGTATCCTGTACCTGCTCTCCATACCCCCTGATCCCTTCAGCCACAAGGGCCACATCGAACTCCCTCTTAAATATGGCCAACGAACTGGCCTCAACTACTTTCTGTGGCAGAGAATTCCACAGATTCACCACTGTGAATTTTTCCTCATCTCTGTCCTAAAAGACTTCCCCCTTATCCTTAAACTGTGACCCCCTTGTTCTGGATTTCCCCAACATCGGGAACAATATTCCTGCATTTAGCCTGTCCAACCCCTTAAGAATTTTTTTTAAAGTCTCTATGAGATCAACCCTCAATCTTCTAAATTCCAGCGAGTACAAGCCGAGTCTATCCAGTCTTCATTTGAGCCCAGCCTTGACCACCACACTATCCGAGCCTATCCGAGGGAGCGCGCTCCCTCGGATAGGCTCCTTTGGCCATTCAAAGTAACAAAACTTTATCATAGTTTCCTTACTCTTACCCCAGGTGTTCCCTTCACCCCATCCGTGCAACATTCGCCCCAACGGACTATCGGGCGGAATGTGCTGCTCTATACCAGTGTGAGCCTTATCCTGTTTCCCCAGACCCTTTCTTTTCCCGTTCCGGTTTCCCATTGTCTCGTCGTACTATTCCCGTCCGACAGACCCCGGTCGCCCAGGCAATACTTAATAGTCAGTTTTCTTACCTGGGTCTTGTGCACAAGAATCGCTCCACCGTTCCTTATATATTCACTCCCTCTTGCTTCCTGAGTCTGTTGCCCGAATAGCACTCGCTCAAACTGCTGATGGCAAGCAAGGAGATCAGAGACTGCTGAAATCAGCAGGGTGCACCTTCCCTTCCTTCTTTGCCTCCACCAAGCAGCCGGAGTGGCGATCGCGGACGAGCCCCCAGTTTGTGAGATATGCAATATGCTCACAATCACAACTCAAAGACTAAATCTTGGAAGCAAGAGATTCTTTATTATTTACGAGTCTGCAGAGTCGGGTGCCTCTCCAAGTTGAGACACCCCGAAGTCAGAGAAGTCATCCCCCTTTATACACACAATTCTACATCCAACCTCCCCTCCGGACCCTTCTCCAATCAGGGTCTGAGGTGCACAATCTGTAGGTACATCCCCCCAGTACCTCCCATATCATACATAGCATGTCCAGACATGTTCATGGTAATGAGCAGTTTCTTGACCAGGGGTGTGTTGTAATATCCATTTATTTTATTAAGCATGCTCAGTTGTTCATGACCTACCCTAGTTTTACTCACCTCCAAGTGAACCCTCTCAGTTCTCCTATATCAGCACAAAAGCTAAGCTATAGTGACAAGGGTCCCACCTATCACTCCATTCTACTGATAGGGATCTATCTACATCACTCCCTTTTACCGCTATACAATACTATCACTTCTTACTCAAGGATGGGTCTGGTTTGAATCCTCTTTAAAGCACCTTACAATAGTGGGGTTTAATCACTTTATCCCTCACACTTGGAACGAGTCTCCCCCTGGTTGAATAAAGTTGAACAATTTACAGTGACCCTGTGGTGACAGCTAATACACAGACCACTTATGGTCGAACCCTTGTCATGGGTACGAGGGCTGGCACTTGACGTCATGGGCAAGAGGGAGTGTCCTGCTACTTAAGGTTATCTCACCTCGAGACCTTGGCAGTCAACAGGTAGCTGAGCCCGAGAGAACAACCTCGCTCTGTCTCAGCAGCAATGATAATATAGTTAGCGCACCAACCTAACATGTTGAGGCTGAATAAACTACTGTTTGAACCTGCCTGACATCTGACATTATTCACCACCTTTGGTGCCGCTACATTGGGACCCCCGATTGTCTGACCACCGGCAACAGCGCCTCATTCAGGTCAGAGGCTGTCACTGCAACACTGCACAGCTTTCCTATCCTGCACCGTGGACACTGGACAATTTGAACTGACCACTTTGCACGTGATTGCTCGCTGTAATTTGTGTAGTTTATGTTCATTTGTTTTCACTGCATCACCACGCCGGGTTCACCAATCAGTTTATTTATTTTATCTGTTGTTTTCCTTCATTGTTGCCGACGTCTCCCAGCCGTTGTTGGGGACCGTATTTCACAGGACACGATCCCTTAGCTGGTCGAGGAGATGCGACTGTGTCTCTTCCATCCTGCGGCTTTTGCATCGGTCTCCTCGCACCCCTCGGTACCTCGGGATCGCCCACGCGGAGCGCCGACTGCGCCCGTGGGCCCCTCCGTCCTGACCCATGCCAGGGTGTCCCGAACCCACATGCAGAAGGGCTCGACCATTCTATTCCTTCCTCCGGTTCTGGGGGGAGGGGGGGTCTTGTGACGTCAGCTAACGCACAGACCACTTATGGTCAAACCCTCGTCATCAGTACAAGGGCTGGCAAGTGATGTCACTGCCTAGAGGGAGTGTCGTGCTACTTAAGGTTATCTCACATCGAGACCTTAGCAGTCAACAGGGTATCTAACCTCGCTGAGCCAGTTAGCGGACCAACCTAACGTGTAGAACCTAATTAAACTATCGTTTGAACCTGCCTGACGTCTGGCCTTATTCACCATGTTTGGTGCTGCTACAACCCCTTATTGGTTCTTTGGGGTCATAGAAACATAGAAACATAGAAATTAGGTGCAGGAGCAGGCCATTCGGCCCTTTGAGCCTGCACCGCCATTTAATATGATCATGGCTGATCATCCAACTCAGTATCCTGTACCTGCTTTCTCTCCATACCCCCTGATCCCTTCAGCCACAAGGGCCACATCCAACTCCCTCTTAAATATGGCCAACGAACTGGCCTCAACTACCTTCTGTGGCAGAGAATTCCACAGATTCACCACTCTCTGTGTGAAAAACGATTTTCTCATCTCGGTCCTAGAAGACTTCCCCCTTATCCTTTAAACTGTGGACCCCTTGTCCTGAACTTCCCCAACATCGGGAACATATCTTCCTGCATTAGCCTGTCCAACCCCTTATGAATTTTGTAAGTCTCTATGAGATCACCCCTCAATCTTCTAAATTTCCAGCGAGTACAAGCCAAGTTATCCAGTCTTTCTTAACATATGGAAGTCGTGCCATCCCAGGAATCAGTCTGGTGAACCTTCTCTGTACTCCCTCTATGGCAAGATGTCTTTCTCAGATTAGGAGACCAAAACTGTAGGCAATACTCCAGGTGTGGCCTCACCAAGACCCTGTACAACTGCAGTAGAACCTCCCTGCTCTTGTACTCAAATCCTTTTGCTATGAATGCCAACATACATTCGCCTTTCTTCACAGCCTGCTGCACCTGCATGCCTACTTTCAATGACTGGTGTAACCATGACACCCAGGTCTCGCTGCATCTCCCCTTTTCCTAATCGGTCACCATTCACATAATAGTCTACCTTCCTGTTTTTGCCACCAAAGTGGATAACCTCACATTTATCCATATTATACTGCATCTGCCATGCATTTGCCCACTCACCCAGTCTATCCAAGTCATCCTGCAGCCTCCTAGCATCCTCCTCACAGCTAACACTGCCCCCCAGCTTCGTGTCATCCGCAAACTTCGAGATGTTGCATTTAATTCCCTCATCCAAATCATTAATGTATATTGTAAATAACTGGGGTCCCAGCACCCCACTAGTCACTGTCTGCCATCCTGAAAAGGACCCGTTCACTCCTACTCTTTGCTTTCTGTCTGCCAGCCAGTTCTCTATCCACATCAATACTGAACCACCAATACCGTGTGCTTTAAGTTTGTATACCAATCTCTTGTGTGGGACCTTGTCGAAAGCCTTCTGAAAGTTCAGATACAACACATCCACTGCTTCTCCCTTAGTTCTCCCACTCTACTAGTTACATCCTCAAAAAATTCAATAAGATTCGTCAGACATGATTTACCTTAGTAAATCCATGCGACTTTATCCAATGATTTCACACTTTCCCAAATGCGCTGCTATCCCATCTTTAATTATAGACTCTAGCAGTTTCCCCACTACCGATGTTAGACTAAACTTGGTCTGTAATTCCCCGTTTTCTCACTCCCTCCCTTTTTAAAAAGTGGGGTTATATTAGCTACCCTCCAATCTCAGGAACTAATCCAGAATCTAAAGAGTTTTGAAAAATTATCACTAAGTAATCTGCTATTTCTGGGGCTACTTCATTAAGTACCCTGGGATGCAGCCTATCTGGCCTGGGGATTTATCGGCCTTTAATCCATTCAATTTTACCCAACACCACTTTCCGGCTAACCTGGATTTCACCTCATTTCCTCCATCTCATTTGACCGCGATTCCCCTGCTATTTCCGGCTGAAATTATTTATGTTCTTCCTTGTGAAGACAGAACCAAGTAGTTATTCAATTGGTCTGCCATGTCCTTGTTCCCCATGATCAATTCACCATGTCTGACTGCAAGGGGACCTACTTTTGTTTTTAAACTAATCTTTTTGCGCTCACATATGATAAAAGCTTTTGCAGGTCAGTTTTTATGGTTTCCTGCCAGTTTTCTTTCATCTCATTTTCCCTTTCCTATTAAGCCTTTGGCCTCCTCTGTTGGTCTCTGAATTTCTCCCAGTCCCTGGGAGGCTGCCTTTTTCTGGATAATATGTACGCTTCATCTTTTTCTTTTGCATACTATGTTGTCCAGAAAATAGGTTTGCAGGAGTAGGCCATTCGCCCCTTCGAGCTTGCACCGCCATACAATATGATCATGACTGATCATCCAACTCAGTATCGCAAGAAATTTAGAAAATCCATAAGGTTCCAGTGACCTGCCATGGGTAAAATGAAGATGGGAATGATAAAGAGGAAGATTGAGAAATTTAAAAGATTTAATCGTTACAAAATTTGATTCCAGCTGTCTAGAAGTAAGACAGGCTGTTACGTTTCTCTTGTTAATTGCAAAGCAGCAGAAAACGCTTACCCTTGCTCCTATTACACTCACCAAGGCTAACAAAGATGTTTATGCTCATTTCAATAACACAAGCGAGCACAATCATCATGAATGTATAATGTAAACATTAAAATGATGTTCAGACTCTTCTGCTCCTTACCCTTGCTCTTATAGTTTTATTAATGTGCATCATTTAAGTAAAAAAAAAACAAAATGCATGATCTGTAGAAAAATTGCCTCATTATAACCATATATGGTCTAACACTTCCTCTTTCGGATGGACCTGTCAATCTTTAAAAAGCTGTCAATCTTAAGAAGCAAGAGGCTGTACTATGTCTGTAAGGTTAAAATATTGCTGAAATCGCTGATTATTGAGTTATAAAATGTATCTACTTAAACACTGCCCGTTAGTGTGTGGATTAGAGCGAACCTATAGTCTGTACTGCAACAGTTTCTACCACACCCATCTGGCGAAATAAAGATTTGACTGCTTGATTATGATTTTGTTTGCGTTTTTGTCTGTTCAGAGAAAGTGAACGCAATCAAGCTGGACATTACTTTGCTAGTAGTAAATATTATTATTCCTTTTATTATTGTATCTACAATGGATGCTTGGATTGTACTCGTGTATTGTCTTTCCGGCCTGATGGTTAAGCACACACAAAAGCTCTTCACTGTTGTCTTCACGTATCTACACTTCTAGTGGTACGGGTGCGGGTGGTCTACTGTAACATACTGCTGAGGGAAACAAGCTTCACTGGTCTCCTTCTACTATTACATTTTACCATCCAGCCTTCAACACATCTAGATATAAAGATAAACCGTCTAATCTTACTTTGCCCGTATTCCCACGAACCCTCCAACACAGGTTAAGAGAGATGGCCATTGCACATCCAAGCAACCTTTCAGTTACCTTGTTCCAATCAATCCAAAATTAAGTAAGAAAAGGAATATTAATATTTTCTTCCACAGTTCCCTCCGTGTTGATCTTTGTGACCCAACACTTAGATTATAGTAAGAAAGATTTTAATAGTTTCTTCTCATTAATTGGTTGCAAAAAATTGAAGGCATACATGTCGATTGTAATTTGGTTGGAACCCGTCCTGAGCTCGAAAAGGGATACCTTCTTCTGGCATCGTAAGGGATATGGGCACAAACCCAACATTCTAATCAGATAAGAAGCCTGTTTTTCTTTTCAGCTGCGAGTTCATGGGTTCTGTGTGAAAAATTTTTAGTTGAAATTTCATGCTCCAATTCTACCTTTCATCCCGTTTCTCGTAACTATATAGACGGGGGTTTGCCGCTATTCACCCTCATATCTTATGATTCCATATGTTAATATTAGTCATGTATTTAATACTACAAGATAGTTAAATTAAAGAATATAGTCCCACATTTTGACACTTGTTTTATCATTGTCTTTATCACTAAATGTGCGGCACTTGCGTTTGCCTTCTCCTAGAGGGTTCTGTCTGAGTGAGGCAGTTTACATTCTGGTGGCATGATATACGCAATAGGGTTTTCTTTTACTTTTACTGCTGTTTGTCTTGTTCGTAGCTCCAAACATGGTCCTTTCCACCTAGAAGATGAAAGACTACATTCATTGCTCATACATAAACTGATCTCCTGGTTTTTAAAGCGTGCATTTTTCCTTCTGCCAGAGGACCTGTCCTGCTTTACATTCTCAAAGATTTTACCAACTCTTTCAACACATGGCTTGAGCATATCTTAAGGAATATATTCATTTTCATACCAGGGCTACCTTCTCAGCAGTCATCGGGGGTCGGGTTCCTGTTGTCATTAGGTCAACACCATCAACATCCCGTGAGGTGTTTTGGCCCGTGTTTCATGTTTTCGGATTCCAAGGGCATACGTCACATTGGGGCCGGGTTATTTGGCCACAACAGCCTATTTTGCTGGCATACTTGGCCAAAAGTCACTTTTATTTCCCCATTGTACCCATTCTATCATCCCCTGTGAGGACTGGGGTTGATATGGTATGTGTCATTTCCACTGTAACCCAAGAGCCTTTGACAAGGTCAAGGTAATTTATTGGTAATATTAGTTCCTCTGTCACTTATTTTTCCCATGGGATATCCCAATTTAGGTATTATTTATTTTATTACAATATTGACGGACCGGCCTTGAATCATCCCTCCTTAATGGGATTGTCCTTTCCGCCATCTAGGTAGAACACTGGACTTAGTGGGACGCGTTGGGCCCCTTGTTCACATAGGAAGGGCTGGTCTCCAAAAGCACTATTCCACCTCTCACCACTATTCCAATATTGCTGGCAAGTGGGGGGGGGGGGGGCTTAGTATGGGTGTTGTGGGTCAAAGGGGCTAGTTTCCAGAGGGTAGTATCGACATTGTGGGACGAATGGACTCGTTGGCTGGAATCTCAGTCACTCAGGCTGGTGGGCTGGCAGCCTCAGAACTGCCAGAAATTTTGTTCAAAACAGGTGAGAGACTCTGTGAGAGAAGGGGGGGAGAGGGTGGAGAATTAATTTTAGACATTTTTTCATCTTTTTCTGCAGATAGCATCAACATGAAGGAGGAAAGTCTAATCCTGGCCTGGATATCACAGGGAGAAAATGAAGGGCTTGAGGAAAAATACAGGGGTGAGGTTTAAATACTTGCAGGGGGAATACTTACTGATGGGCGAAGGGGACTCCTGGGTGTACATGCCTGATGGCCCCAAAGGGGGTTCTATTAAAAAAAATCTGAGTGACATCTCAGTGAAAGTCACTTTTCCTGGACATTTCCTGGCCTGGCATGTGCACTTTTGGGCCAAAAATGCTCCTCCTGGTTCTAATACGGGTATTTTGGGCAAATGGGACAGTTTTTCTCGGCTAATAGAGGGGTCTTGTGGGGCAAAATTATTGGTTTCTGGGCAGGCCAAACAACTCATTTCATTTAATTTACAATTGCATTGCGGTTTCAAGCACCACGTCAGGGCCGTGAATAGCCCATTGCATTTTCATTTCACTTCCATTGCCATTTCATTGAGACAAACAGCTGATTGCATTTTCATTCATTTCCATTGCCATTGCACTTTCAAGCACAGGGCAGGCTCCAGCACAAACAGTGATTGCATTTTCACGTTAATTTCCATTGCCTTTGCAACTTTCTAGCACAGGGAGGCTTCCAGCCAAACTCCCCCCCGCTGATTGCATATTTTTCCTTCATTTCCATTACCATTGCACTTTCTAGCACAGGGCAGGTTCAAGGACAAAACAGCTGATTGCATTTTCACTTTTTTCATTCCATTTGCCACAGCAATTCAAGCACAGGGCATGCCCATGTCAAACAGCTGATTGCATTTTCACTTCATTTCCATTGCCATTGCCACTTTCAAGCATAGGGCAGGCCAAGTCAAACAGCTGATAGCTGGTCGTGGCCTTCATGGTCTTTTATTTTTCATCGATGGGTAAATTCCTCGGGGGCCTGCGCAGTGGGGGACTCTAAGAATGGCCAAAAACTCACAGCTATATATGGTAGCGCTTTTTTCTTATAAATCAAAGCACCAGTGATCAGATGAGAGTTTTAATTTATTGTACAACAACTATGACCAGATTGTACTTAAAACAGCCTTTGCAACTTGCAAATTTACAAAAATCAATTAGCAAATCTATGGCAATTTCAGTTGTGGTAGTGATTACTTTTTAGAGGCATCTTCCCTCTATTATTTTGTTGACACACCAGACATGTATCTTGGAAAAATGGAATCAGTGTTGAGCGAGTCCAGAACCATGGGCCACAGTATTAGAAATAAAGGGGCCGGGGAGGCCTTTTCAGGACAGAGCGCAGTGGGAGGCCAAACCACGGGATGGGTTTAAGAGAGGAGTTAGCTAGAGCTCCAGGGACTAGTGGAATCGATGGATTATGGGGGGAGCTTTATGTAGGCTAGGCATGGGTTGTTGATTGGGGATGATCATCCTTGATCACAATGAATGGCGGTGCCGGCTCGAAGGGACTCCTGTTGGCACTATTTCCTCTGTATCTATGTATTACATATTCTTATGTGTGATACAGCAAGCAGAATGTCATTGTCTTATCTGAGACATATGACAATAACACACTCTATTGACTCTGGTGACTTTCCTGTTGAGGTGATGGATCAGGTATTTTCCATAATTGCCCCTAAGTCAGGTACAACCCCAAACGCATAGCGAGAATCGGTGTAGACATTAGCACTTTTGTCTTTGGCCCATATGCGGCCACCGTCAGGGCATACTGCTCAGCTGCTCTGAGCTGGCGTTCCGATGGTAAATCATATGCCTCCAGCACTTGGTGTGGCATTGTCTCACTGCATATATAGAAACATAGACAATAGGTGGCGGGCGGGAGTACGGCCATTCCGGCCCTTTGAGCCTGCCACAGCTTCAATATGATCATGGCTGATCATCCACTCAGTATCCGGTACCTGGCTTCTCTCCAGGAGAGAACCCTGTAAAACGAAGATCCCTTTCAGCCACAACGGGCCACATCCAACTCCCTCTTAATATATAGAAAGCCAATTAAACAGGCCTCAACTACCTTCTGTGGCAGAGAGAATTCCAGATGACTCACCACTCTCTGTGTGAAAAATATTTTACTCATCTCGGTCCTACTCCTCATTGTCCTGCTAATAATCTGTCATCGCTAGTTCAGTGTGAAGCGACATCAGTTAATAGACCAGATCAGGATTATCAATCGGATGATCTTGTAAACACGCTGGGGAGTGGCAGGGTTTCTACAAACATATACAATCATGGGATGTCATCCTTCTTCTGGGGCAGTTGGTACAAGTAGCTGTGTATTGACAGTAGGCGAGGTATAGATGTGAATAAACAGGACTTCATGTTCCTGCTATTTAGCGGTTGTGAATGCTGTGCTAACTGCTGAGTTCAATAATAACATTGAGGAACAGTCACTACACACCGGTGATTTAAAAAGAATCGAATGGGGATGGAATTTTCCAACATTCTATCTTTTTGCCGCTAAGGCTCGAAACCCTCCCCTGGCCATGGGCCATGGCCTTTTACTACAGCTGGTAAGCACGAATAATAGGCTGCCGAGTCTTTTTCCCCTACATGTTCTTGAAACCCGACCCCCCCAGTCTCAAACCTCTATGATGGTAGATTTTGTGGAGAGAGCTATAACAAAATAGTGGTTTTGTTAATAGCTCTCAAGTCCTGGACAAAACTCCATTCATTACTTCTTCCCACTTTCGGGATTCAGCAGCATAGGAGTATTTACAGAGGACTTTGCGTTTTCACTAATATCCGTGATGTAATAAAGACATTGATGACTATACCAGCTATCATTTCATCAACCTCCAGGTAGAGCAGGTACTGTTTTAAACATGGCAAAGCCGCACCCTTTTTTAAAGGACACCTTTATGTTCAGGGGCTGACGCACTCGCCCCACATGATTCTTATGCTTTGTCCATAGTTCAGAGGGCACTTGAACCAGAGCCACTGGCAACCTTGGCGAATCCTCAGTAGGCGGCTGTTGTTTTGTAGAAAATATGTGGAGAAGGAGGCCATTCGGCCCTTCGAGCCAGCACCGCCATTCATTGGAGATCATGGCTGATCGTCCCCAATCAAATTGAAACATAGAAAGAGGAAAATAGGTGCAATAGGAGGCCATTCGGCCCTTCGAGCCAGCATTTTCAAAAATGATGTCTCATTACTCTCTGACCCATGTGATCTTACCTTCCATGTCATTATAGAAGTCAATCTGGATCTCTCCTTTTGCCATTGGCCAAACTGGGGCCAACTCATCATTCAACCAGCCATGGCTGAGTCAGCCACTGAATTGCCAATGGGAATTTGTCCCGTATTTTGACCTTTTGTCCCTTATTTGGGAGTAAGAAAGTTGCAAACCTAGTGGAGACCCTTCTTCAGACTGGGGGGTCAGGGATGGTGTGGTCAGAGATGAAGTAGTGGTGGTGATTTTCACTTTAACTGAGGCCTCCCGCAGCCAGGGGGCGCAGCAGTGGGAGTGGAGATGGGGCTGTGATGGGTGGTCCCGCAGCCAGGGGGCGCAGCAGTGGGAGTGGTGTAGGGCTGTGATGGGTGGTCCCCGCAAGACAGGGGGCGCAGCAGTGGGAGTGGAGATGGGGCTGTGATGGATGGGTGGTCCCGCAGCCAGGGGGCGCGCAGCGGAGTGGTGTAGGGGGTTTGATGGTGTGGTCCCGAGCAGGGGGGGAGTGGGGTGGTGTAGGGGTGTGATGGGTGGTCCCGCAGCCAGGGGGCGCAGCAGTGGGAGTGGTGTAGGGGTGTGATGGGTGGTCCCGCAGCCAGGGGGCGCAGCAGTGGGAGTGGTGTAGGGGGTGTGATGGGTGGTCCCGCAGCACGCAGCGGGGGGGCGCAGCAGTGGGTGGAGTGGTGTAGGGGTGTGATGGGTGGTCCCGCAGCCAGGGGGCGGCAGCAGTGGGAGTGGAGATGTAGGGGTGTGATGGTGTGGTCCCGCAGCAGGGGGCGCAGCAGTGGGAGTGGTGTAGGGGTGTGATGGGTGGTAGGGGGGCAGCAGGGGTTGGGTCGGTCCCGCAGCCAGGGGGGCGCAGCAGTGGGAGTGGATAGGTTGTGGGTGTGATGGGTGGTCCCGCAGCCAGGGGGCGCTAGCAGTGGGATGGAGGTTTCCTCCCGCAGCCAGGGGGCGCAGGTGTGTAGGGGTGTGATGGGTGGGTCCCGCAGCCAGGGGGCGCAGCAGTGTGAGTGGTGTAGGGTGTGATGGGTGGTCCGGCAGCCAGGGGGCGCAGCAGTGGGAGTGGTTTTGTAGGGGTGTGATGGGTGGTCCCGCAGCAGGGGGCGCAGCAGTGGGAGTTGGCTGTGGGGTGTGATGGGTGGTCCGGCAGCCAGCGCGCAGCAAGTGGGATGGGGTGTGTGGGTTTTTTCCCGCACCATGGTAGGTGTGTGATGGGTGGGTCCCGCAAGCCGGGGGGTGCGCAGCAGTGGGGTGGAGTGGTGTAGGGGTGTGATGGGTGGTCCGGCAGCCAGGGGCGCAGCAGTGGGAGTGGTTGTAGGGGTGTGATGGTTCTCCCGCAGCCAGGGGTGCGCAGGGCCCGCAGCATCCGCCGCAGCCGGTCGCAGCAGCGCGGCAGCGAGCCCCGCCGCGTGCAGAAGTGGCCGTGAGTGGTGTAGTCCGCCGCCGCCGCACGGGTGTCGCCGCCGCGCGATGGGTCCTCGCCCCGTGATTGCGCCGCGCGCGCCGCCGCCCCCGCCGGTCCCGCGAGCAGGGGGCGCAGCAGTGGGAGTGGTGTAGGGGTGTGATGGGTGGTCCCGCAGCCCCGCAGTAGGAGTGGTGTAGGGGTTGTGAAGCCAGGGGGCGCAGCAGTGGGAGGGTAGGGGTAGGGGGCGCAGGTTCCCACAGCCAGCGGGGAAGCAGTGGGAGTTGTGATGGGTGGTCCGCAGCCAGGGGGCGCAGCAGTGGGAGTGGTGTAGGGGTGTGATGGGTGGTCCGCAGCCAGGGGGCGCAGCAGTGGGAGTGGTGTAAGGGTGTGATGGGTGGTCCCGCAGCCAGGGGGGCGCAGCAGTGGGAGTGGTATGTAGGGGTGTGATGGGTGGTCCGCAAGCAGCAGGGGGCGCAGCAGTGGGAGTGGGTGTAGGGGTTGTATGGATGGGTCCTCCACAGCCAGGGGGGCGCAGCAGTGGGCAGTGGAGTGGTGTAGGGGTCTTGTGATGGGTGGTCCGGCAGCCAGGGGGCGCCAGCAGTGGGAGTGGAGATGGGCTGTGATTTTTTGGGTGGTCCGGCCAGCCAGGGGGCGCAAGCAGTGGGAGTGGTGTAGGGGTGTGATGGTGTGGTTCCCGCAGCAGGGGGGCCGGCAGCAGTGGGAGTGGTGTAGGGGTTCGGCAGCCAGGGGGCGCAGCAGTGAGTGGTTGTTGGGTCCTCCGCAGCAGGGGGGCGCAGCAGTGGGAGTGGTGTTAGGGGTGGTGTGATGGGTGGTCCCGCAGCCAGGGGTGCTGCAGCAGTGGGTGAATGGGGTGTGATGGGTGGTCCCGCAGCCAGGGGGCGCAGCAGTGGGAGTGGTGTAGGGGTGTGATTGGGTGGTCCCGCAGCCAGGGGGCGCAGCAGTGGGAATGGTGTAGGGGTGTGATGGGTGGTTTCCCGCAGCCCAGGGGGGGGCGCAGCAGGGGTGTAGGGGGTGTGTTGTGATGGGTGGTCCCGCAGCCAGGGGGCGCTAGCAGTGGGATGTGTGTAGGGGTGTGATGGGTGGTCCCGCAGCCAGGGGGCGCAGCAGTGCGGGTGTAGGGGTGTGATGGGTGTCCGCACCCCACCGCAGCAGTGGGAGTGGTGTAGGGGTGTATGATGGGTGGTACCAACACCCACCCCGCAGCCAGGGGGCGCAGCAGTGTTGGTGTAGGGGTGTGATGGGTGGTCCCGCAGCCAGGGGGCGCAGCAGTGGGAGTGGTGTCCACAGGGGTGTGACTGGGTGGTCCCGCAGACAGGGGGCGCAGCGTGGGTAGTGTGTAGGGGTGTGATGGTCCGCAGCCAGTCAGTGGTGTAGATGGGCAGCAGGGGCGCGCAGTGGGAGTGGTGTAGGGGTGTGATGGACCCTCTCATCCAGCAGGGGGGGCGCGGAATGTTGATGACGTCCTTATAATAACGGTGACCTCACACCAGGATAAGGATTCATAGACTTATTAATTACACAGCAAACACATCTTTTCTCATCTTAATCACCAAGGACCTTAACTAGCCCGCCTCCAGGCCGCTCCCACCGCCGCCACTCGGCGACTCGACCGCCGCAAACTCCGGGCCCGACTCTGTCCCGCACGCATTTTGCCACGCGTCCCACGACGCCATTTTGGCCACGAGGAGCAGCTCCAGGACTCACCAGGACGCTGCCTTCACCGACCTCCACGTCGATGCTGCCGCCGGCCTTCTCTTGCCCATCGATGACACCCAGCCTCGCTGCCTGCCCGGTAACTCTGCTTATCTCCCCCTCCCCGATTCCTTCGCCTATCGTCACCACAACGCGACAGCCGAACCTCGCCGCCCCCGGGACCACCTAACCTCATCGCCGCACCGGGCCCATCCAACATTGCCGTCGCACAGGGCCCACCGAATATCACAGCCACACCGGGCCCACCTAACATCGCCGCCGCACAGGGCCCGCTGAATATCACAGCCGCACATCGAGCCCGTTGCATCGAGCCCATCCTGGATCTCCACCGGACTGGGCCTACTGAGCATCGCCGTCACACCGGGCCTGCCGAATATCGCTGTCACGCCAGGTCTATCTAACATCGCCGCCGGACCGGACCTACTGAACATGGCCGCCGGACTGGGGCTCCCCGAACATGGCCGCCGCACCGCACCCCACTAACATCATCGCCTCACCGGGTTGGCCGAACCACACCGCCCCACCGACCATCCGCCCACCGGGGCCTCCCATCGCAATCGCCCGCCGACCGGATCCACTGCCACGGACTTCCTACATATCCGGTCGCCGACCCTCGCTACTCCACCTCCCTCCCGCAGCCCGCAGCCATCGTCACTCCTTACCTCCAACCTGGACTCTGCACTGGGCCTGAAGCCTCCACGCTGTTGATTCCCACTTCTTGTGGTTTGACTGCACTGGGTCCTTGGGCTAGTTGCCCAAACCTGGTGACCTCAGTGGCTGTTCCACTGGGTCTTCCACAACCCCCTCAAACTATTTGACCTCTGGTCTTCCCTACCCACACCACAGCCCTCATACCCCCCACCCCCTGACCACCCTCTACCCCCACCACACATCGCCTCGTCCTCAGTTCATAGTAACATAGAAATTAGGTGCAGGCGTAGGCCATTCGGCCCTTCGAGCCGTGCACCGCCATTCAATATGATCATGGCTGATCATCCAACTCAGTATTCCCGTACCTGCCTTCTCTCCATACTCTATTGATCCTTAGCCACAAGGGTCATATCTAACTCCCTCTTAAATATAGCCAATGAACTGGCCTCAACTGCCCTCTGTGGCAGAGAGTTCCAGAGACTCACACTCTCTGTGTGAAAAAAGTATTTCTCATCTCAGTCTTAAAGGTATTTCCCCTTATCCCTTAAGCTGTGATCCCTTGTCTGGACTTTCCCAACATCGGGAAACAATCTTCCTGCATCTAGCCTGTCCAACCCTTAGATTTTGTCCGTTTCTATTAAGATCCCCTCTCAATCTCCTAAATTCTAGAGAGTATAAACCGAGAGTCTATCCAGTCTTTCTTTCATTAAGACAGTCCTGACATCCAGGATCAGTCTGGTGAACTTCTCTGCACTCCCCTCATATGGCATAATGTCCTTCCTCAGATTTGGAGACCAAAACTGTACGCAATACTCCAGGTGTGGTCTCACCAAGACCCTGTACAACTGAAGTAGAACCTTCCTGCTCCTATACTACAAATCCTTTTGCTATGAAGCTAACTACCATTTGCTTTCTTCACTGCTGCTGCACTGCCTGCCTTACTTTCAAATGACTGGTGTACTTGACAACCCCAAGTCTCGCTGATTCCCCTTTTCTAATCGGCGCTCCATTTAATAATAGTCTGCTTTCTGTTTTTGGCAACCCAAGTGGATAACCTCACATTTATCCACTTTATACTGATCTGCCAAACATTTGCCACTCACCCAGCCCATTCCAATCCCTTGCGTCTCCTGCATCCTCACAGCTAACAATGCCCACCGCTTAGTGTCATCCGCAAACTTGGAGATATTGCCTTCAATTTCCCTCATCCAGAATTATTTATACTTGCAAAATTGCTTGGGGTTCCCAGCACTGAGCCCTGCGGGTACCTCACTGTCACTGCCTGCATTGTGAATAGGTCCCTTTTACTCATACTCTTTGCTTCCTGTTGCCAGCCAGTTCTCTTTCCACATCAATACTGATCCCCTAATGCCCTTACCCCTGAACCCCCTGAACCCCTGATCCCTTAGTTCACTCACCTGCCTTCTGCGGCCTCCCAAGGGAGTGACGTGTAGTTCTGGCGCGTCCATCTATACAAAGTGAGGCCTCGCGCAGCTTTCGGCCACCTCCTCTCTTACCTCTAGACATGACCCCACTGTTCGAGAACCAGGCCACTATCTTAGCACCATCCACCGACTTCATCAATCTGGCTCCTGCCCCCGAGCCTCCAAACTCATCTTTTCCCCAGCCCCGCACGGCCCGATTTTTACCTTCTCCACAAAATCCACAATCCTGACTGTCCGGTAAGACCCAATGTCTCTGCCTATCCGTGGCCCCACCGTACAATACCTTGGACTCCATCCTATCCCCCTTGGTAATTCCATCCCTTCCTATGTTCAAGACACCTCACTCACTCTCCGTCGCTCCGCATTCCTTTTATCTAGGCCCCCATCCTCATCTTCACCATGGACGTCCAGTCACTCTACTCATCTCCCCACAGGATGGCATCAAATGCTCTCCGGTTCTTTCTCGACCTAGAGGTGCAACCTATACCAACTCCACTGATACTCTCCCCGCATCGGTGTGGTCTTTACCCTCAATAACTTCTCTTTTGACTTCTCACAATTTCATCAAATACAAGGCGTGCTATGGGACACACTTTGCCCCAGCTACGCCTGCCTCTTGTCGGGTTACGTCGGTGATTCTTGCTCGGGGCGTACCAGGGCCCCACATACCCCGACCTCTACCTTGCTACTCGACGATGCTTTGGTGCCTCCTACTGCACCCACACACAACTCACTGGACTTCATCGCTTCACTACTAACTTCCATCCAACAATCAAATACGCCTGGACCATTTCAACACTTCTCTACCATTCCTTGACCTCATTATCTCCATCGCAGGTGATAGACTTCTGACCGACATCCACTATAAACCCACTGACTCCCACGGCTATCTTAACTACTCTTCCTCCCACCCTGCTTCTGTAAGGACTCCATCCCCTATTCCCAATTCCTTCATCTACGCCGCATCTGCTCCCAAGATGAGGTGTTCATCTTGGGAGCAGATGCTCTCTCTCTCCATCCCCCACTCGCAACAAGGGCAGAATCCCCCTGGTCCTTATCTTTCACCCCACTAGCAATCACATACAACAATAGTCTCCGTCAGTTTCGCCACTCCAACGTGACCCACCACGTGGCCTAATTTCCTATCTCCCCGTCTGCCCCTTCACAAAGCCAGCTCCCTCTTAACTTCCTTGTCAATTTCCCATTCATTTCCCGCTCCACCCCTCCCCTGGGGCACTTTGCCTTGCAACCACAAGAGAAGCTACCTTGTCGCTTTACCTCCCCCCTCGCTCCATTTCATGGGACCCAAGCAGTTGTTCCAGGTGTGACAGAGGTTCACCGCACCTCTCCAACATCATCTATGCATCCGCTCTGCCTCACGATGTCAGCTGATCTATATCGGTGGACCAAGGCGTTGGCTGGGCGATCGTTTCGCCGAACACCTCCGCTCGGGTCTGCACTAACCACCTGACCTCCCTGGGGCTCAGCAGTTCTATCCCCCTCCCATTCCGTATCCGACTCTCTGTTCCTGGGCCTCTCCCACGGCCAGAGGGCAAACACCGGAAAATTGGAGGAACAGCACGCTCTTTATTCCGCTTGGGCAGTCTGCATCCTGGTGGCATTTGAACATGGAATTCCCACATTGTGTTAACCCTTGCTGTCTCCTCCCATTCCTACCTCAACCCTCAGGCCACCTCCTCCTCTTTTTCTCTTGCTCCGCCTCCCCTACCCCCTATCAGTCTGAGGAAGGGTTTTGGCCCGAAAACCGTTGCCCATCTCCTGCCCTCACCCCACACATGTGACTAGGGGGACACTGACCGGCCACACTTGTGACTAGGGGACAATGACCCACACAGGTGACTAGGGGGACACTGACCCAACACTGTGATAGGGGGCACTGACCCACACGTGTGGACTAGGGGGTCACTTAACCCCACACATGTGACTAGGGGGACACTGGACCACACATGTGACTATGGGGGACACTGAACAACATCCCCCACACGTTCACGTTTCTGCTGTGAAAACCTTTTCCAGAACATTCTTCCCCAACGGTCATCTGACACCGTTTATCGATCTGCGAAAAGTTTGAATTTTAAACGATTCGATCTAAACGCTGGATTTCTGCCGGTTTTTTATTTTCATTTCTTACACTTTTTTCAAAAGGTAAAGTAGCGATGTTTTGAATATTTTATTTTATATTTGAATATTATTGTTTTTAATTCTTCGTTTTTGCCGCCAAATTAACGCTCATTTCCGTTTTTAAAGGTCTCTTTTTCTCCACTTTGCTTTTCTGTTTTTAAAACTTTGCCGTTTTTTTCTTTGGCCGATTTCCACAGCCGTGTTTTTCAAATGTTTTTTTTCTTTTTAATAAAAAATTACAAGTTAATTCATTTTGAAACAGATGATTGGCTTTGTGTTTAAAAACTCTGCGCTTATTTGATGCGATTTACCAAGTGATCATTTTATTACAGTTTCTGATTTTCATTTGAACTTTATCTTTCATTTTCATTAGACATTAATTAAAAGAAAATCACTTAAAAAAACGTAAAAAATTCCGTATTGTGCTTAATACTCAGCTTTATTCCGATTTTCTGCATTTTAACAGTTTAGAGTTCTCTGTTAGTTGCTCGATACATTTACCCTCAGTTTCACGTTTTCTATTAAATTCTTTCTTTTACAACTAAGATTATAAAATAATTGTTTGATTTCATTCTACAGGAATGGCTCTGTTTGGATTTTCATTGACAATGTTGATGAAAAAAAACAGTGATTGTGTATGATTTTATTCTACAATAAAGTATCCATTTTGAACATAAATTGGCCGATCTTCATTGAGAATTTAGATTGTAAGAACATGCTTATTGTGGCTGTTTCTTACACAGGAAAGAACCCATTGGAAGAAAATTGATCTGTCCAGCACAGCCAGTATGATTTGTAAGTATTTGTTTTATTGTGATTGATTTAATTCTACAGGGAAATGTCTCAATTTTGAACCAATTGATCTGTTCTACATTGAAACTTAGATTTTGTTTAGGATTTTTAAATCATGCCAAGAGGGGGAGGGTGAAGAGGGTGAGACAGAAAGAGAAATCGAGAAGAAACAATAAGGAGAAGAAGGGAAAAGAGGCACAGCAAGAAAATAACTCCAACTTTTAGATATGAACAAGAGAAGATTCCAGGAGATAAGGGTGGAAGAGGCGGAGCAAGAATCTACTCAACTTCTCAGAGGTCAACAAGGAGAGACAGCGAGGGGGGGAAGGCCTCAGAGGCCCTGCAAGACGGCAACTCACGTCTCAGAGATGAACGAGTGAGACCAGGGGAAGGGTGGGGTGAGACGGCTGATGAGTACACCACAGGAAATAATGAGTTGTCTCTGAAATAAACGCGAGAGACGTGCGAGAGAGGAAGGACTCAAATGTCGCAGCAGGAATGAAGAACGTTGTCAGCTGTTGAAGGAGAGAGACAGCGGGATGAGAAAGGCTGAAGAGACACCGCAAGGTCGAACATCGATCCTCTGAAGTATTAAAGAAGGACAATGCAGATGCTGGAGAATCGAGGAGTACACATAACTGGGTAGAAACTCAGCGGGTGCAGCAGCATCTAAGGGAGCGAAGGAGATAAGAAGGAGGCTGATGATGGGTTCGACCCGAATACGTAGCTATATCCTTGCTCCTTAGATGCTGCTGCACCCGCTGAGTTTCTCCAGCTTTTTGTGTACCATCGATCCTCTGGAAGACTCTCCCGAATGCACTCATTAATTGTTATACAGGCAAATACAGCACAAGCAGATCAGATCAGATCGAATATTAGGACAATATAATTGCCTCTTTCAACTCACGTCATTCGGTTGCCAAGGAAGTGGTGGCCACATGGGATTGGATCTTCGTGATCATTCAAGGCAGATTTATATCCTCATTGGTTCGTTGATGCCCTGACCAAGGTCAACAAAGTAACTTTTTACAAATCTATTTTGATGGACCTGCCAAGCTAGCATTGATTGCGAATGTGTATTTCCAAGATGCTTGGTATTCAACCATGGAAATTGTTGAAATGCTTGAAAACATGATATGAGTAAAACAACACTACATTGATTCACATGTGATGGCGTTGGAGAGAATTAGAGATTTACAGAGGCATCATCGTTATTGATCCCAATTAACTGGCCTCCCTCTAGTACATGAACGGAGGTTTAGCAAAACTGAAGGCAACAAGAGGACGCAAGAGGAAACAAACGTCCGAGTTTGGAACACTTTGATTGTTTCCTCAGTTCATCAATGGTTGTATAGCTCCAATCACAGTTCTGCAACAAAGTTTAAATGCTGCCTCAGAAAAAAAGCTTCAAGGACACATTGACAGGTATAAGTTTGCCTGTTGCATTTGCTTTTTGGATAGATAGTTGTTGGAGCTGTTATCTTGCTTTATTGACTAACTTGCAGGTGGATTATTTGCTGTATATTATACAAGGCACAGGCTGCACATCCACGGCATATGTGTCAGTTCCAGTTCTATTATTGGCATTTATTGAGGATATGATGTTGCCAAATATTGATGTTTGTTGATTTGGTGCCGGTTATGGCATTAGAGAGGTTATCAAGGTTATGTGGTTATATATTCTGCCTGTTGGGAAATTATTTTTCTTGTATGTTGTTTGTCATGGGTGTTATTTCCTTTGGTTATTGGTCGAGTTATTTGTATGTTAGCATTGACTGCATTTTCTCAGGAGTTGCTGTGGTATTTAAAATTCTGTAACCATTCAGTGTTTATCACTTCAGTCTTAAGATGGTTGAAGATGGAATATTTGAAACTATTGGGGCACGTGCAGTGGGGTTTTTTTTTTTCATCCCTTGATACATTGTACTTCCGTTTTATCAGGATGCCTAATTACCATGCAGTTTCAATGCCAAAGCACTCTTATGTCTCGAGCTGTCACTGTCACATCTTTTTCGATCCCAGATATCTTACTCAACATCTTTGGGATTTGCGAGAAATAAAGTCAAGGACAGCATGGACAAATGGGACACGACAGGAAGTTGATAGAAAACACCTAACTCGGTATTACAATTGCAATCTCTTTTTTATTCATATGTTGTTCGATTGATAGATAAAATTGTCATTAGAAGTTTATGAATATCTACTTCTTAATAAATTTCTCATATTTTAAAATCAAGCCCTGAAAAGGAGCATACGAGTTGCAGGATGGTCAAGGCCACTCTCGCAATGAGACGGGACAAGGATGTGAGGGGGAAGCAGAAGTGAACAAAGACACAACAAGAAAAGGACCGACCCTCTTGAGGATCTCCGAAAAAAAAATAACTGAAGTTTGCATGGAACAAGAGACACAACAATAAAGTTGACAAATACAGCCCAAAAAAACGGTGCACTATAGCGATGTTCTTTTTTAATCATATGGTTTAATCCAACGGATAGATGTAATTGGTCTTTAGAAGTTTATAAAATGTCTTTAAAATATGATACTATTCATCTTAACTTGTTTTGAATATCTTCCCCCCCTCCTCTCACCCTCCCTCCCCTCTCCCAACCTTCCACCCATCATCCCCCTCCCCATCCCCTCCCCCCACATCCCCTCCCGCTCTCCCCCCTGTGTGTTGTGGCAGGTGCTTTAGTGGGCTTGTGAAGCTGCAGACCCCCTGCATACCGTACGTTCAGGAGACGACACAGCGTCTCCCCTCTCCCCGCCCCATCTCCCCCTTCCTCCTCTACCCAACCCTGCCCCTGTTTGTGTGTGGAGGAGGTTAGATGTGGGGTGATAGGGTGTGGGGAAATAGATGGATATCATTTAGCATAATCAATCTCCCTCCCTCCCCCTCTCTCTCTCCCTCTCTCCCTCTCTCCTCCCCTCATATCCTGTCTCTCCTCCCCTCCCCTCTCTCCCCCTCTATCATTCTGCCCTCTCTCTCTCTCCCTACTACTCATCTCCGCTTTCTCTCTCTCTCTCCCCTCCTTCTTCCCTCTCCTCTCAATCTCTGCCGTCTCTCTCCCCTCCTCTCTCTTTCTCTCCCCTCCTCCCTCTCCCTCCCCCCCACCCCCCCCCCCACCTCTCTCTCTCTCTCTCTCTATCTCTCTCTCTCTCTCTCTCTCACTCTTCCTCCCATCACCTCCAAATGCCCAATTCTACTATTTCTTGGGTGAACTTTACCTGTATTCATTATTGAAAGCATTCGGTATTTAGCTTAATGTATAGCACACATTTCTGAATGAAAGGGACACAGTTTAGATTATGGAAACAGATTTCTGCAATTGATTGATCGGATCACTTCCAGAATTAGATCAACAGTAACAAGTATAATCGTTTCTCTCGTGCTTTGCTACAAAGTTGCATGTGTTGGCTAGCATTCTAGATCGTTGTAGATATTAGGTGCAGGTGGCAGCATTCGGCCTTCGTGCTGCCCGCCATTCATATATGGATCATGGTGATCTCCAACTCTCAGTATACCGTTACCTGCCTTCTCTCCTACCCCCTGATCCCTTCAGCACAAGGGCCACATCCTCATCCAATCCCTTTTAATATGGCAACGAAACTGGCTCAACTACCTTCTGTGGCAGAGAATTCCACAGATTCACCACTCTCGGTGGTGAAAAACGATTTTTCTCATCTCGGTCTAAAAGGACTTCCCCTTATCTTAAACTGTGGGACCCCTTGTCTGGACTTCCCCTACATCGGGATCAATCTTCCTGCACTAGCTGTTCCAACCATTAGAATAGGTTTTTGCAAACAAGGATAAAGATGACTATATACAAAGTAAAAGTTGAAGAATAAACATTTTGTGAACAAGCCCCAAAAGTACAAACTAATTATACAAATCAAAATTCTTCAGAAACAAGCCTTTGAGTTTTTCCAATCACTACTCTTAGTGCAGTGGGCCATAGTTTGTAGTCACAGTTTGAAAATATGTAACGGCTAATGTAAGGCTCTTATATCTGTGGGCCTAATCTGTGATTGGGTTTCCATGCGTGATGGGAAGCACAGTGGCTCAGATGGTATAGAGTTGCTGCCCACAACACAGGAGACCAGGCTCGATCCCCGACTTGCTCCAGTCTACCTAACTACCTGATCTCCAATTGCTAACACCTTTAGTTCACCCTCCCATTCCAATTGATCTTTTAGACTGGCCTCCACCATTGTCAGAGTCAGACCAGCACGAATTGGAGGGAAAGGGACCAAATCACCCGATCCTTGGCCTCTCTCACTGGCTCCATGGTGCAGTTCCGAATAAATTTCAAGGGACCCTCCTCTTTGTCTACAAGCCTCAATGGGCTTGCACCCTCGACAGTAAAAGTTTTCTCACCCACCACACCACTCCAGGTCCCTCAGATCGGGAACTTGGGTTTGCTGTTTGTCCCGCTGGTCTTGGATCAGTCAGGGGCGACCGTGCCTTTGCGGTTCGCAGTCCTAGACTGCGGAACAGCATCGCCTTCCCCATTAGATCTGCCCTCCTCCATTCGACTCTTTAAGTCTGTCTTAAAACATATCTGTTCTCCCAAGCCTTTCTGTTGTCCTCTTGAGTTGGGGCTATATTTGTCTTTATGTATGTAGCCTGTTGTGTTATACTTACTTTTATATCAAATGTAAGCACTTTGTGTCATCGAGTGTTGTTTGTTATGTGCTTTTGAAATAATTGTGATAAATAATTAGACTTCTCTTGATATTTCTTAAAGGGCGATTAATGACGGCAAATTCTATTCTCATCAAACTTTTTATTCTTTATTCTATTTCGAATTGCTTTGTATCGATATAAAAAACTAGATAATAGTTATAGAAACAAATGATCTTAACCTTTAATACCGGTTTACGAATACACCAATATTATTAATTCATGAGACATATTATTAGTTTTCTTATATTTTTAATTATATAAAATTGTGTTTTTCTATTATATAATAATTTTAAATGGTTAAAATCAGTGATATCACAAATATTGTTATCTTACGATTATATAATGAATATTATAAAAGTTTTACTAGTATTTCATTAGTATTTTTCACATATTATTTAGCATTTACTTAAATTAGAGACAAAATTAAATAGTATTAACAGTATGAGTATATTGCTAATATTATAAATGTATTATTAGTATCATGTATTTTTAGTTATATAAAATATATAACCTTGAAATTTATAATTAAGAACAATACAAATAATATTAATAGTATGAATTGATCATTAATATTATGTATGTTTTACTATAGTAAAATAATGTACTCTGTTATTATTTTGTTTCTATAATAAATAAATTAAAAAAAAAAGAAATAAATGTGACTTGACTTGCCTTCACTCTCGTGTCGTGCCTCATGTGATCGACTAATCTCACACTCCTGTACTTGCGTTGTGTCCCATTTACACCACGATGTCACTGAACTGTGTACAGAGCATGAGTTTCACTCCACCTCGGTACATGAGATAAAAAATACTATTGAATCATCAAATGTGAGAAACATAGAAAATGGCTTTCAAAATGATGCTCCTTTTGGTGACTATTTCATTTCAATATTATGTTCAGTTCCCAAACAATTGCTGTTTCCTTATGAATATATCTCAGAGGCAAAATGATTTTTATTTACCTGGCACTTGTGCATAATTTCTTTAGCAAGTTCTAGATTTACCATATCAGTTTCTAAGGGGCCACTATTTTATTTGTTCTCGCATCAGCTTCACATTACATCTGACATCAAGAACAATAAAGAAAAGTATTGTATGCACAAAAACGGGGACCTAAAACAGTGAATTAATCCATGGTTGGCATGAGGGTTAAAAGGTGTTATCATGTAACATTAGTTGTCAGATATGTTTTTTGACCTGAAGAATGGGCATTTAGACTCAAAGTGAAAACCAATAAATTGATAATGAATGCCTGATGAATACAAGACAAGTGTGAAAAATCATGAGGATGAATGCTCAGCCTTTTACCAGCGTAGGGGGAAATTCAAGAACCAGGGGACATAGATTTTAAGGTGCTGGGGCAACCAAAAACAACAATCAACAATCAATAATCAAAACAAAAAAACAACAAAATAATTAAAAAAAATAAAAAAATTAAAAAAAAACCAATAACAACAACAAAATAAATCACAAATACCAAAATATACACAATACCCCAAACACCCAAAAATCAAAATTATATCAAAACAAGCACAAAAACAAAACAACAACATATCCAATCAACTAATCCAATTAAATATACAACATCGAAAACCAAAAAAAAAAAACAAAAACAACCAATCAACAATCCACAACACCACAAAAAACCCATAACAAAATATAAAAAAACTAAATACTCAAAAAAAAAAAATTAACCAAAACACAATCAATATCACCACAATAATAAAAACAAAAACAACCCAACGTAAAAAAAATACAAAAAAAAACAACACAAAAAAAAAACAAACAAATACAAAACAATCAAGCAATATCAACACAATTACAACAAAAAAAATAAACAAAAAAAATAATCCAAATAAATAAATAAATATCAACAACAAAAAAACAACATTCACAAATAAACAATCACAATCAAATAATAATTATTCAAGAGGACTGGGAGGGTCGGCCATTTCCACATTAAAACAAGTTAAAACAAGTACTATAACAGCATTTCAAAAACACTTAGACAGGCCATGTGGATAGGAATGATTTGAAGAAATCTGGCCCAAATGTGAGAAATGGACTAGAAATAATTCTGGCTTGGAAGGATAAGAGTGGGCCGAAAGGCCAGTTTCCATCCTCGAATGGTGAGGAGATCATAAAATGGAATGCAGGAGGAAAATGCTAAATATGAGGATTGTGGGCCTTACAGGCAGTGACAGTGAGAGAATTAAGATGGAGAAACGACATAGGGTAAATAATTCCTTAAAGTTTGCCTGAAAATAAATAATACAGGTATATGAGAGAACAAAAGCCAATGGTATGAGAAATAGAAAGGAACGGAGTCTTAGTCAATAAAAGTGAAAAATAGTAGACGGCAGTCTTAATCTATGGGCCTTTATGCAAGACAATTGCGGAGGACTCTTAAGGCTCTTTAAGGAGAGATGCAAAGCTGAGGCTCTGTAAGGACTGGTAAGCTTGCGTTTGGTGTACTGTGGGCCATTATGGACCACATGTCTGTGGAAGGATGTGGTGGCTCTGAAGACGGTCCAGAGGATGTTTACAAGAATGATTTGGATGAGGGGTTAGCACATGATGAGCTTTTGACAGTACTGGGCCGCTACCGCTGGGAGTTTTGAAGGATGAGAGGATTACTGAATAAATAAAAGGCATAGATGAGTGATGTGGAAAGGATTGGTGACCCTATTACCTCAATCGGGTATCAATCTGAGTGTCAAACAAGTTACTCTAAACGGAGGTTTTTATGTGTTTATTACAACAATCTTTATTAACACTCGAGTAACTTAAAACATGGCTATGCAAAAACCACTTGACTTCTAATAACTTCTCCTCTACTTTACTATTTCAAACTTATCACTTCTTTAACTAAACCACAAAGTCAGATATTGCCCCTATGAATGAATTGATAGATAGATGATAATCTTTATTCTCATTTTAAACGTAAACATGTACAACAAAATTAAAATGCCAACCAGTCAGTGCACCATTCACACAATTTCTAAAGCTAACGATACGTAAAAGAGAATATCTAAAAATAAACAACTAAAAAAAACACCATTAAAAAATAAACCAAAATTAACATAAGCACACAACCATACATTCTTCTGTCGATTTCTCAATCCATTCGGTGTGTTAGCCCACCTGCACTCATTTGGTGGCTACATTTAAGTGTATTATTGCCGTGGGAATTAAACTGTTTTTAGTCTGTCCTTGTCTCATTGATCTGTTACTGCCTGCCTGACGGCAACAGTTCAAACGGAGTGGCCGGGGTGGGAAATGTCCTTTATATGTTCTGGGATTTCTTGAGACATGTGGGAACTGTGTAGGTCCTCCAAGGTGTGGAGAGGGCAGCCGACAATCTCCTGGGCTTTGTCAATGGCCCTCTGGAGCGCATTCCTCTTGGGCCGCTGTGCAGCTTGGTGTGTCCACACGCATACACAGTATGTTTGGATGCTCTCTATGGAGCACCGATAAAAGGACAGCAGCAGTCTCTTGGTGATGTTGTTCTTCCTGAGCACCCTCAGGAAGTGCAGTCTCTGCTGGACCATTTCAGCAGCGCAGGGGTGTTCACGCTCCATATCAGGTCCTCCTCAAATGTGGATTCCCAGGAAGCGGAAATCCGCCACCCTCTCCACACAGTCCCTCTGATGATTTAATGGCGTCAATGTCCGTTTGCTTCTTCCTGTGGTCTATTATGGCGCTTTGTTTTTGATATTCCCTAGGACATTGAGGGAAGTTAGTGTAGAAATAACAGGAGCTATGACAGAAATATTTTCAAATGTCATTAGAAAAGGGAATAGTGCCGGAGATTGGCGTACTGCGCATGTTGTTCCATTGTTTTAAAAAGGGTTCAAAGAATAAACCTAGCAATTATAGACCTATTAGTTTGACGTCAGTGGTGGCAAATTTAATGGAAAGGATACTTAGAGATAATATATATAAGCATCTGGATAAACAGGGTCTGATCAGGAACAGCCAACATGGATTTGTGCCTGGAAGGTCATGTTTGACAAACCTTGAATTTTTTGAAGCGGTTACTAGGGAAATTGATGAGGGTAAAGCAGTGGATGTTGTCTATATGGATTTCAGTAAGGCCTTTGACAAGGTTCCCCATGGAATGGTTGGTTAAGAAGGTTCAATCTTTGGGTGTTAATGGCGGAGTAGCAAGATGGATTCAACAGTGGCGGAATGGGAGATGTCAGAGAGTAATGTTGGATGGCTGTTTGTCAGGTTGGAAGCCGTGACCAGTGGGGTGCCTCAGGGGATCTGTGTTGGGTCCACTGTTGTTTGTCATGTACATCAATGATCTGGATGATGGGGTGGAAAATTGGATAAGTAAGTATGCAGATGATACTAAGATAGGTGATGTTGTGGATAATGAAGTAGAATTTTCAAAGTCTACAGAGAGATTTGGGCCATATGGAAAAGTGGGCTGAAAGATGGCAGATGGAGTTTAATGCTGATAAGTGTGAAGTGCTACATCTTGGCAGGACAATTCAAAACAGGACGTACATGGTAAATGGTAGGGAATTGAGGAATGCTGTGGAACAGAGAGATCTAGGAATAACTGTGCATAGTTCCCTGAAGGTGGAATTGCATGTAGATAGGGTGGTAAAGAAAGCCTTTGGTGTGCTGGCCTTTATAAATCAGAGCATTGAATATAGGAGTAGGGAATATAGGAAATTGTACAAGGCATTGGAAAGACCGATTCTGGAGTATGGTGTACAATTTTAGTCGCCTAATTATAGGAAGGATGTCAACAAAATAGAGAGAGTACAGAGGAGATTTACTAGAATGTTGCCAGGGTTCCAGCAACTATGTTACAGTGAAAAGTTGAACAAGTTAGGTCTTTATTCTTTGGAGCGCAGAAGGTTATGGGGGGACTTGATTGAGGTTTTATAATGATGAAAGGGATAGACAGAGTTAACGTGGATAAGCTTTTCCCATTGAGGGTAGGGAAGATTCAAACAAGAGGGCATGACATGAGAATTAAGGGACAGAAGTTTAGGGGTAACATGGGGGGGAACTTCTTTACTCAGAGGGTGGTGGCTGTGTGGAATGAGCTTCCAGCAGAAGTGGTGGAGGCAGGATCGATTTTAACATTTAAAAGTAAAGTAGATAGGTATATGGACGTGAAGGGGATGGAGGGATATGGTCTGAGTGCAGGTAGATGGGACTAGGGGAAAACAAATGGTCGGCACGGACTGGAAGGGCTGAGAGGGCCTGTTTCCGTGCTGTAATTGTTATATGGTTATATGAGATGTTGAGGAGCAGGTTATTCTCTCCACACCACACTGTCAGCTGCTCCACCTCATCCCTGGAGAGAAAGTAGGAGGGGGGAGGATGAAGGGATGGAAAGAGAGAGAGAGAGAGAGAGAGAGAGAGGAGAAGAGGGAGGGAGAGAAAGTTTGAGAGATTCGTGAGAACATTTTGAGGACGTTTTGGAGAGAGTGAGAGAGGGAGTGAGAGAGAAGGGGGAAGAAAGAGGGTGGCGGCGGAGGATGAGAGAAAGTTTTGAGAAAGTTTTTGAGGGTTTCAGAAAGTTTTTGAAGAGATTGAGAGGGGAGGAGGGAAGAGAGAGGGAGAGAAGCAGGGAGAGAGAGAGAGTGACGAGGAGCGAGGGAGAGAGAAGTATTCACCTCTCCCTCCCTCACTGGCGTAACGATGGCCCAGCAGTGAGTTGCCGCCTCACAGCGCCAGAGACCCCGGGTTCCATCCGACCACGGGCGCTGTCTGTGGGGAGTTTGCACGTTCTCTCCCCGTGACCTGTGTGGGATTTCCCTGGACGCTCCGGATTCCTACCACACTCCAAAGATGTGAGGGCTTGTAGGTTAATTGGCTTCTGGTAAATATTGTAAATTGTCCCCTAGTGTGTGTGTGTGGGATAGTGTTAGTGTGCGGGGATCGCTGGTCGGCACGGACTCCGTGGGCGAACGAAGGGCCTGTTTCCGCGCTCTATCTCCAAACTAAACAAAGCTAAACTAGTTGAAGAACATAATTCAAACATCCATTTGTCCACAAAATGTAAAATATGTTTTCATTTTATTTGGAAAGGAACACAAAAGAAAACAGAGAAAAGTTGAGTATAGGAGAGCAAAGCGGTCATTCTGCAGTTGTACAGAGCCGTGGTGAGACAACACTGGAGTTATTGTGTGTAGTTTTGGGCCTGTTGGCCTTCATAACAAGAGGAGTTGAGTATAGGAGCAAAGCGGGTCATTCAGCAGTTGTACAGGGCCCTGGTGAGACCACACCTGGAGTATTGTGTGTAGTTTGGCCCTGTTGGCCTTCATAACACGAGAGTTGAGTATAGGAGCCAAAGAGGGTCCTTCTGCAGTTTGTACAGGGCCCTGGTGAGACCACACCTGGATATTCTGCTGCCCGCACACACACACGCCCTACACACGCGCACGCACGCACGCTCTCCACTCTGTGTTGTTGAAAAAAAAAAAAAAAAAAAAAAAAAAAAAAAAAAGTTAACTAACGATTGAATTTAATAGGTGGTAGACACAAAATGCTGGAGCAACTCAGCGTGTGAGCAGAATCTATGGAGCGAAGGAAATAGGCAACGTTTTGGGCCGAGACCCTTCTTCAGACGCAGGGGGGTCAAACTTGCAAATCTGCTCCGAAAGTGAAAACTGCAATTCCATTAAAAGTCATCCCTCTCTCTCCCCTCTCCTCTCTCTATATTTCCCTCTCTCTCCTCTCTCTGTCCCCCTCTCTGTCTCTCACCTCTATCTTTCTCTCTCCTTCTCCTCTCTCTCTGTCTCTCTCTGCCCTCTCCTCATCTCCCTCACCCCCTCTCTCTCCCCTCCTCCTCCTCCCTCTATCATTCACTTTCCCTCTTCTCCTTCTTCGCCTCTGTCTCTCTCTCCCTCTGTGTCCTCTACCTTTCCCTCTCCTCTCAACCTTTCTCCTCTCCATCTCTCCTTCCTCCCTCCCACCTTCCCAATTTCACTCAATTCTTCATTGTCACTCAATTCTTAATTTGTCACTCGATTCTTCTTTTTCCCTCTCCCCCTCGCTCTTTCTCCTTCCCTCCCTCATTCCCTCCCCCATCTCCCTCCCCTTCTCCTCCCCCCTTCCACAGCCCACACTCCTCCATCTCTCTCCCCTCCCTCATTCCCATCACATTCCCTATCCCTCTTCCACTCCCCTCTTTCTCTCTTCTTCGCCTCCTCCCCCTCCATCTCTCCTCTCCCCTCCCCTCTCCTCCCTCTCTCCCCTCCTCTATCTATCCCTCCCCTCTCCTCTCTGCCCCTGACTTTTCCCTCTCCCTCTCTCCTTTCGCTCTCTCCCCTCTATTTTTCCCCTCTCTCTTTCCTCTCCTCTCCAATGTCTCTTTTTTCCAACCCTCCCTCTCCCTTTCCGTTTCTCATCTCTCTCCTGTCTCTCCTGTCTCCTCTCACCAACTCCTCTCCTCTAACTTTCTCTTTTCCCTCTCTCTGTCTCTCTCCCTCCTTTCCTATATTTTTCCTCCTCTTCCTCTCCTTTCTCTCTCACCCTACTCCTCTATTTTCCCTCTCCACTCTCATATCATTTATCTCTCTCTCTCACTCTCCCTGTCTCTTTCTCTCTCTAACTCCTCTCCTCTAACTTTCTCTCTCCCTCTCTCTGTCTCTCTCTCCCTCCTTTCCTCTATTTTTCCTCTCCCTCTCTCCTTTGTCTCTCTCTCTCTCTCTCTCTCTCTCTCTCTCTCTCTCTCTCTCTCTCTCTCTCTCTCTATCTCTCTCACTCTCTCTCGTTCTCTCTTGCTTGAGTGTAGTTCATAGTGTTTTTTTTGTTTTTTTAACTGGGTATGTGTGGGGGGACGGAGGTTGGAGAAAGTTTAAAAATCTTCTCGCTGTACGGGTGACCTGACCTTTTCTCTGTCGGGTCTCCGTTGTCGTTGGGGCCTAGCACCGCTCCAACCGGAACGACCTGGGGCTCCAGTGGCGGAGCCTGCGGACTCGCCATCGTGGGGCCGGCCGAGTTCGGACGGGAGGAGCTGTGGTGGCGCGCAGATGCTGCCCGACCCCGGAGATTCGGAGGCTGCAGCCGCCGGCCCGGTGGACGGTAACACCGTGAGCTCCAGGGTTCCTGGTGGGAGTCCGCTTTTCGGAGCTTCTGCAACGCAACTTCTGGGCAATGGCCGCGGGACTTATTTACCATCGCCCGCTGGGGGCTCCAACATCAAGACCCGGAGCGTGACCTTACATCGCCCCGCGCGGCTTTAATGGCCGTAGGACTTATTTACCATCGCCCGCCGGGGGCTCCAACATCAAGACCCGGAGCGTGACCTTACATCGCCCCGCGCGGCTTTAATGGCCGCGGGACATTTACCATCGCCCGCCGGGGGCTCCAACATCAGGAGCCGGAGCACGGCCTTACATCGCCCCGCGCGGCTTTAATGGCCGTGGGACTTATTTACCATCGCCCGCCGGGGGCTTTGACCTTGACATCGGGAGGAGAATGGGGAGAGCAGGGGAGAGATAAGACTTTGCCTTCCATCACAGTGAGGTGGAGATTCACTGGGATGGATGTTTGTGTAAATTATGTCGTGACTTGGTTCTTTTTCTTGTTTGTACGACTGCAGAAACCAACTTTTGTTTGAACCTCCTTTTTTCCTCTCTCTCCCTCCATCTCTCCGTCCCTCTCTTCCACCTTCCCCCTCTTTCACTCAAATCCTCACTTTTCACTCAATTCTTCATTTTTCTCTCAATTCACTTCTCCCCCCCTCTCTTCTCTCTCTCTCTCTCACCTCGCTCTCTCCTCTCTCTCTCTCTCCCTCATTACCCTCTCTCCCTCCCTCCCCCAGCCCACACTCCTTCATCCCTCTCATCTCTCTCTCCTTCTCCCTCTCTCACTCCTGTCCTTGCACCGCGGACCAGAGAGAGGACAAGGGGCGGGTTCCTTCTCCCTCCCTCTGACTGACTTCCCTCTCCTCCAATCACCCGCCGCGTCCGGCCCCACCGCCCGGTTGAGTGACGTCTCTCTCCACCAATGGGGACGTCGGATCAGTCCCCGCCACCGCGTCCCCTCTATGACGTCACCGTTGCATTTCACATCTGATTCATGATTTTACAAGATTATTGCAATGAATTTTAATGCATTCACATCCCGGGGGTTGCAATATCACTTGAATGCAACGCATTTGCTGCATTTAACTTTGCGGGAGGATGCAAAGTTATTCCAACGCGATACATTCGTTGCATTTAACATTTGAGCTCTTTCACCCAATCTGAACCAAATGGAAGATGCCTTTTATACGCTGAAGGGAAAATGGAAGGGGACGAGACCCCAAAACAAGCATCAGCTGAAAGATGGCTGCAATGCAGGCCTGGCAGAGCATCACCAGAGAGGACACCCAGCAACTGGTGATGTCCATGAATCACAGACTCCAATAGACAATAGGTGCAGGAGTAGGCCATTCGGCCCATCCAGCCAGCACCGCCATTCATTGTGATCATGGCTGATCATCCCCAATCAGTACCCCATTCCTGTCTTCTCCCCATATTCCCTGATTTTGTTATCTTTAAGAGCCCTATCTAGCTCTCTCTTGAAAGCATTCAGAGAACCTGCCTCCACCGCCCTCTGAGGCAGAGAATTCCACAGACTCACCACTCTCTGTGAGAAAAAGTGTTTCCTCGTCTCCGTTCTAAATGGCTTACCCTTTATTCTTAAACTGTGGCCCCTGGTTCTGGACTCCCCCAACATCGGGAACATGCTTCCTGCCTGTAACGTGTCCAAAGCCTTAACAATCGTATATGTTTCAATGAGATGCCCTCTCATCCTTCTAAACTCCAGACAGTACAAGGCCAGCTGCTCCATTCTCTCAGCATATGACAGTCCCGCCAACCCGCGAATTAACCTGGTGAACCTACGCTGCACTCCCTCAATAGCAAGAATGTCCTTCCTCAAATTAGGGGACCAAAACTGCACACAATACTCCAGGTGTGGTCTCACTAGGGCTCCGTACAACTGCAGAAGGACCTCTTTGCTCCTATACTCAACTCCTCTTGTTATAAAGGCCAACATGCCATTGGCTTTCTTCACTGCCTGCTGTGCCTGCATGCTTACTTTCACAGACTGATGAACAAGGACCCGTTGTACTTCCCCTTTTCCCAACTTGACGCCGTTTAGATAGTAATCTGCCTTCCTGTTTTTGCCACCAAAGTGGATTCATCTCACATTTATCCGCATTTAAACTTTCATCTGCCATGCATCTGCCCACTCCCCCAACCTTCCAACCTGTCCAAGTCACCCTGCATTCTCATAGCGCCTCTACACAGTTCACACTGCCACCCAGCTTTGTTTGTCTGCAAATTTGCTAATTAGTTACTTTGAATCCCTTCATCCAAATCATTGATGTCTATGTAAAAGCTGCGGTCCCAGCACCGAGCCTTGCGGATAGCCCACTAGTCACTGCCTCCATTCTGAAAAGGGACCCGTTAATCCCTACTCTTTGCTTCCTGTCCTGCCAACCAATTTTCTATCCATGTCAGCACTCTACCCCCAATACCTTTTGCCCTAAATCTGCCACTAATCTCCTATGTGGGACCATCATCAAATGCTTTTGAAAATCTAGGTACATTACATCCACTGGCTCTCCCTTGTCCATTTTCCTAGTTACATCTTCAGAAAATGTCCAGAAATCACTGGATGATTTAAGAGAATAGTTAGATAGAGCTCTAGGGCTAGTGGAGTCAAGGGATATGGGAGAAGGCCGGCACGGGTTATTGATAGGGGACAATCAGCCATGTTCACAATGAATGGCAGTGCTGGCTCGAAGGGCCGAATGACTTCTTCCTGCAACCTATTTTCATGTTTCTATGTTAAGATTACTCGAGCATTATTTCCCCTTCGCAAATCTATGCGGACTCGGACCGATCCTGTTACTGCTATCCAAATGTGTGGCTATTTCATCTTTATAATTGACTCCAGCATCTTCCCACCACCGATGTCAGGCTAACTGGTCTGTAATTCCCCGTTTTTCTCTCTGCCACCTTTCTTTAAAATCTGGGATAACATTTGCTATCCTCCAATCCACAGGAACTGATCCTGAGACAAGAGAACATTGAAAAATTATCTCCAATGCACCCACGATTTCTAGAGCCAGGGACCTCTTCCGCCATACGTACCTGGCATGCAGACCATCAGGCCCTGGGGGATTTAATCACCTTCAGTCCCATCAGTCTATCCAACACCATTTCCTGCCCTACGTGGATTTTCCTTTCAGTTCCTCCGTCACCCCAGATCCTCTGGCCTCTACTATATCAGGAAGATTGTTTGTGTCCTCCTTAGTGAAGATGGATCCAAAGTACCTGTTTCAACTCATCTGCCATTTCCTTGTTCCCCAGAATAAATTCACCTTTTTTTCGTCTTCAAGGGTCCAATTTTTGGTCTTAACTATGTTATTTTCTCTTCACATACCTAAATAAGCTTTTACTATCCTGCTTTATCTTCTTTCACTGACAATGCAGCCATTGCATGCAAAGGTTAAATATCCAACACAATACCAAATATAATTTACTTCTAAATGGCGTCAAAGGGGATGTACAACGGGATCTGGGGGTCCTTGTTCTCAGTCAATAAAAGTAAGCATGCAGGGGTTACAGCAGGCAGTGAAGAAAACGAATGGCATGTTTGGCCTTCATAACAAGAGGAGTTGAGTATAGGAGCAAAGAGGTCCTTCTGCAGTTGTACAGGGCCCTGTTGAGACCACACTTGGAATATTGTGTGCAGTTTTAGTCTCCAAACTTGAGGAAAGACATTCTTGATATTGAGGGGGAGCCAGCGAAGATTCACCAGGTTAATTCCCTGATATCTGGACTGTCATATGCTGAGAGAATGGAGCAGCTGGGTTTGTACACTCTGGAGTTTAGAAGGATGAGTGGGAATCTTATTGAAACATATAAGACGTTAATGGTTTAGACACGCTAGAGGCAGGAAACATGTTCCCAATGTTGGAGGAGTCCAGAACCAGAGGTCACAGTTTAAGAATAAGGGGTCGGCCATTTAGGACTGAGATGAGGAGAAACTTTTTCACCCAGAGAGTTGTGAATCTATGGCCATTTAGGACTGAGATGAAGATAAACTTTTCCACCCAGAGAGTTGTGAATTGTGGCAATGAAGGACTGAGATTGAAGAGAAACATTTGCACAACGAGCGTTGTGAGTCTGTGGGAATTTTCTTCTCAGAGGCGGTGGAGGCTGGTTTTGGATGCTTTCAAGAGAGAGCTCGATGGACTCTTCATGTAGCAGAGACAATGGAATGGAGAGAAGGCAGGAATGGAGTACTGATTGGGGATGTAGCCATGATCACATTGTATGGCGGTGCTGGCTCGAAGGGCCGAATGGCCTCCTACTCCTGCACCTATTGTCTATTGTTTATTATTGAGTACTTTCATTGACATGACATTGCGTGTTCCCGAATATAACGGTGCCTGAAATGCGGGCGGGTGGGTGCTGGAATAAAACACAGCTGTTAATTTCTACATGGTGAAACCAAAAAAGGTATTAGAATGGAAGGTAGACAAAATGCTGAGAAAACTCAGCGGGTGAGGGCACCATCTTTTGGAGCGAAGGAAATAGGCGATGTTTTCGGGTCAAAACCTTCTTCAGACTGTTGTGAGGGTGGGGGGGTGGGAAGAAGAAAGGAAGAGGTGGAGCCAGTGGGCTGAGGGAGAGCTGAGAAGGGGTGGAGATAGTAGGGACTTCGTACTGCCTGAAATTAGAGAAGTCAATGTTTATGCCGCTAGGGTGCAGATTGCCCAAGCGAAATATGAGGTGCTGCTCCTCCAATTACCGGTGGTCCTCACTCTGGCCATGGAGGAGGCCCAGGACAGAAAGGTCGGATTCGGAATGGGAGAGGGAGTTGAAGTGCTGAGGCACCGGGAGATCAGGTTGTGTAATGCGGGCCGAGCGGAGGTGTTGGGCGAAGCGATCGCCAAGCCTACGCTTGGTCTCACCGACGTAGAGCAACTGACACCTAGAGCTGTGTATGCAATAGATGAGGTTGGAGGAGGTGCAGGGGAACCTCTGTCACACCTGGAAAGACTGCTTGGGTCCTTGAATGGAGTCAAGGGAGGAGGTAAAACGACAAGTGTAGCATTTCCTGCAGATGCAAGGGAAAGTGCCAGGAGAGGGGCGGGGTGGTTTGAGTGGAAGGGCGAATTACCAGGAGTTACGGAGGGAGCGGTCTCTGCAGAAAGCCAACAGGGAGGAGATGGGAAGCTGTGGCCAGTGGTGGGATCCCATTGTAGGACAAAAAAGACTGTAGAAAATAAGCGGGTCTAAGGCCAGCATCTATGGAGCGAAGGGAATAGACCAACGTTTCGGGTCGAGACCCTTCTTCAGATTATTGTCGGGGGGGGGAGACACGAAAAAGAAAGGAAGAGGCGGACACAGTAGGATGTGGGAGAGCTGGGAATGGGAGGGGAAGAAGGGAGAAAGCAAGGACTACCTGAAATTGGAAAAGCCAATGTTCATACCACTGGGTTGTAAACTACCCAAGCAAAATATGAGGTGCTGCTCCTCCAATATGCAGTGGGCCTCATTCTGGCCATGGAGGAGGCCGAGGACAGAAAGGTCAGATTCGGAATGGGAGGGGGAGTTGAAGTGTTGAGCCACCGGGAGATCAGGTTGGTTATTGCGAACTGAGTGGAGGTGTTGTGCAAAGCGATCGCAAAGCCTGCGCTTGGTCTCACCGAGGTTGATCATATGCTGAATAATCCAACCACATTTTTGTTTTGAAGTGGAAAGAATAATAGAAATTGCATTCATTGCAATGTATAAAAATAGTGAGAGACAGTATTGTAATGTTCAGCTGCATGCCATTGTGGTATACATCATGTCTTGATTGGTGAATATGTTTAGTTTGTGACTTTATTTGAAGCAGAAATAATATGTGAATGCTTCTTTGAGCATAATTCCGACTGGCAACTAAGCACTTCGTCCGAGCACATTATCGCACGCGTCATGCAAGCCGTCTTAAATGACCACCTGAACTGTCATTTGGCAACTCAAAAGGCTGCCAACGTTGCCCGGCTGACAACAGCGAAATAAAATTAAGTGAGAGTCCTGCAAGGTGTAGATTTTTGGCTGTCATAGGCCCTCGTTACATATGCTGTCACAATGCACTGTAGTCTTGAAACAACCATTCAGTAATTTTGCTTGCCCTCCATTTCAGAATAATAGTGTTTTAAGCCAACAACTGGACACTAGCACTGGCAGTAAATAAATAAATAAATTTAAAGTGCAGCCTTCCAGCCCCTGATCACATTGGCCACGCAAATTGGTGTCAGTCTGGTGGACCATCTTCCTCTAGTCGTGAGGTTGGGTGATTAGGAGGGGCATCACTAGTGGAACAGCCTAGGGCCTCTCTTCATCTAAATGCGGCCCAGCATCGCTCCCTCCTTCCCTCTCTCTCTCTCTCTCTCTCTGTCTCTCTCTCTCTCTCTCGCTCACCCTCCCTCTCTCCCTCTCACTCTCTCCCCCCCTCCCTCCCTCTCTCTCTCTCTCTCCATCCCCCCTCACTCCCTCTCTCCCTCTCCTTCTCTCCTTCAAGCCGCTCACTCCCTATAAACTAGAAACCCCCTCACAAATTCCTCATCCCTCCCCGAAAATCCCTACAAACCCCCTCCCCTCACAGCTCCCTCATTCTCTCACCTTCCCCTCAAAATCCCTCAACACCCCCCTCCCCCCCCCCCCTTCCCAACACCCCCCTCTCCCCTCCTCCACACGCCCTCACCCAGCGGCAGATGTTCATATATGTCGGGTAATTAGCACCCCAGGCGCTAAATGGATGAGAATGGTTGAAGGGGATATCTTTGAAACATATGCGAACTCACTCACAGAGACCTTCAGAGCTTCTTCTCATATATGGCTTCAAAACACAGTATTTTGATGAATAAATGCTTCATTGTTGCTAGAAAACAGTAAGATACATCCAGATTTCTTCCGACTCATTATTATAATCTTCATCGATCTCCAGCTTATTACTTTAGATAGCAGAACAGTCCTTGTGTCTCCGTGACACTGGCAAGATCTGGCATGTGGCCCGCATGGTCGAAATGTTAAACTTCCCCATGGTCTCTCCAAACTAATCTAATACCTAAACGTCTGCGCAAGGATCCGAGCTCCAAACACGCCCAAAAATACGTCATCAATCCCACCCACAATATAACGGGCAGTCTAAAATTTAAAGGCACATGCCATCACCAGTGACATGCAAAACAGGCCAATTGGCCACTACATACCGGCCCCTAATTGTTCCGCGTATATAACGAGGCAATCACTATTAAACATAACAATAGTGGCCATAACATATATAAAAATAAAACCCTGTGGCTCTTCTTCGGGAATTTGAACCGCGGTCTACCGCGTGACAAGCGGGGATACTAAACGCGATTCTAACAAGGAAAAAGTAGCATGCACTATATATCCACAATCTGAATACTTCATTGACTCTCCCATCTTCACTTTCGCCTTCTGGAAGCAAGCGCAATTGGGTTATTAATCTTATTAAAGCAGTGGTTTGGGTTCAAAGTCGCACCATGCATACCAAACCCTTAAAATCAGGCATGATACACATCATATAGTCAAAAACATAATAGTCCAAAGCTTTGACAGCATGAAACGTCTTCCTCCAAGCCCGATCAACTTAAGAGATTAGTATGCAAACTTAAAGCTCATGGTATTGGGGGTTCGGTATTGATGTGGATAGAGCACTGGCTGGCAGACAGGAAGCAAAGAGTAGGAGAAAACGGGTCCTTTTCAGGATGGCAGGCAGTGACTAGTGGGGTAGCGCAAGGCTCAGTGCTGGGACCCCAGCTATTTTAAATTTATATTAATGATCTGGATGAGGGAATTGAATGCAACATGTCCAAGTTTGCGGATGACACAAAGCTGGGGGGTGTGTTAGCTGTGAGGAGGATGCTAGGAGGCTGCAAGGTGACTTGGATAGGTTGGGTGAGTTGGCAAGTGCATGGCGGATGGAATACAATGAGGATAAATGTGAGGTTATCACCTTTGGTGGCAAAAACAGGAAAGTAGACTATTACCTGAATGGTGGCCGATTGGGAAAAGGGGAGGTGCAGCAAGACCTGGGTGTCATGGTACACCAGTCATTGAAAGTAGGCATGCAGGTGCAGCAGGCTGTGAAGAAAGCGAACGGTATGTTAGCATTCATAGCAAAATGATTTGAGTATAAGAACAGGGAGGTTCTACTGCAGTTGTACAGGGCCTTGGTGAGGCGACACCTGATGTATTGCGTACAGTGTTTGGTCTCCTAACCTGAGGAAAGACATTCTTGCCATAGAGGGAGTACAGAGAAGGTTCACCAGACTGATTCCTAGGATGGCAGGACTGTCATATGAAGAAAGACTGGGTAGATTCGGCTTGTACTCACTGGGATTTAGAAGATTGAGGGGGGATCTTATAAAAACATACAACATTCTTAAGGGCTTGGACAGGCTAGATGCAGGAAGATTGTTCCCGATGTTGGGGAAGTCCAGAACGAGGGGTCGCAGTTTGAGTATAAGGGGGATGTCTTTTAGGACCGAGATGAGAAGATCATTTTTCACACAGAGAGCGGTGGATCTGTGGAATTATCTGCCACAGAAGGTAGTTGAGGCCAGTTCATTGGCTATATTTTAGAGGGAGTTAGATGTGGCCCTTGTGGCTAAGGGGATCAGGGGGTATGGAGAGAAGGCAGGAACAGGATACTAATTTGAATGATCAGCCATGATCATATTGAATGGCGGTGCAGGCTCGAATGGCCAAATGGCCTACTCTGCACCTATTTTTCTATGTTTCCATAATTTCTATGGATGTGTTGTAACAGCAATGTTGAAGTATGAAAATCCTTCACAAGAATAACAGGATCGTTAGCAATAAAGTTCACAGTTAGGTTTGATTTAATGTCTGGATCATTAGCAGAGATTTCAAATCCCACCTCAAACTTTGGCCATTCTCTGTCTGGCTTGCAGAAAGATTTTACTTCGGAGTCACGTGAGTGCCTACATCAAGAAGCCCATCCAGAGCGCATGCTTGTCATTACGTCAGACGCATTGGCAAGCACCGAACTGGTGGGGCAACGCTCCTCCCGGCGGTAAGTTTTTAACCTAGAAGGTAAATGTTTTTACTTACCATCATTCTTTGTTCGAGCAGGACCTCTCTTACAGAGGGTCTCCTGCCGGAATTATCGGAGGTACGATGCCTAACCGGCTATGGGGGTGGGGGGGCGGGGGGGGGGGGGGGGGGGGGGGGGGGGGGGGGGGGGGGGGGGGGGGTGGGGGGGGGGGGGGGGGGGGGGGGGGGGGGGTAGCCCGGTCCAACTGCAGAAGCGGATAGCTGCAAAAAGGATCGGGTTTCCTGATAAACAGCCGCTGACAAAGCAGTCAGTGGCTTCCCAGCCTGCGGGTTTGCCGTTTAAATAGCCGGTCAGCGACTCACATACAACACGGTGCCCCAGCATGGAGTTTAAATTGGCGGGAGGGATAAACTTGTGCAGCCCTACTGGAACTCAGGTGTGACGGGTGGCTGCAAGGGTATCCTCTTCGATAATTAGGGTATTTCACCCTTTACAAAATTCACACACTACTAAATTAGTGAGACTCGACTATAATAATGCGCGGGCCTATGGAACAGGCCTGCGCTCCAGCAGCGCCTAGACAGGGCTGCTTGAACATTGGAAAAGGTTGCCCTGCCTCCATGAGAGGAGGCGTCAGCAAACGCTTAAGGACAGGGTTGCTCAAGGTCTCCTGTGGCAAAGGGCAGACCAGTTCGGGCCAATGGGTTGCTGACACCGAACTTTTTCACAGAGCGGTCCTACGGGAGAGCCGTGCCACAAACACCTGTTGACAGGGCTGTGTGCATGACCTTCCGTGAGCATCAGTAGGATGCTGACAGTGCAGTTTGGGGACCCATCACACCAGCACCTCGTTAGGGCTGTGTGTGACCTCCCGTGAGCATCAGCCAGGAGAGCCAGGAGAGCCAGGGCAGTAGGATGCTGACCCTGCAGTTTGGGGACCTATCACACCAGCACCTCGTTAGGGCTGTGTGTGACCTCCCGTGCACATCAGCCGGGAGAGCCAGGGCAGTAGGATGCTGACCCTGCAGTTTGGGGACCCATCACACCAGCACCTTGTTTAGGGCTGTGTGTGACCTCCCGTGAGCATCAGCCGGGAGAGCCAGGGCAATAGAATGCTGACCCTGAAGTTGGTGTCACTGCTTATGTGCATACACCAAAGCACAAGAGCCACGCTCCAGGTGTCCCGGATGTGGTTATCAATTTACCATACCGGTGAAGTCGTGGGATGACAATTTTGGCCAGCAAAATTAATGGTCCTCCACCAATTCCCAGGGACTTGATAATGGGGGAAAAAAATTCACATATCAAACACCTGTTTCACTGTGCATCGCTCTAAAGGAGCGCATCAGTGAGGCATGAATTAAGGCTGCAAAATACCAAAAAAATAAATATATAAAAAATTGGTGGAAGCAAGAAATATACCCAATTTGTTAGTTTAATATATTATATGAATAAAATGCAGCCTGTGCAGATCCTCTAGTACCTAGGGGAATACCTGGATGATGAGACTAAAACTGAGGCCAGGATGCCACCATCAAAAACATCATATCCTTTCAGATTATGAAACAGTAAGTGATATTGGACTGTATCCGGGTGTTCTCGAATAAAGTATCTCGGAAGTACATCCACTCGTACAAAAATAGACATAGTTTGGTATTGGGGTTCAATACCACTAACTCAATAGGTGGATGATGCATATCAGCCTTAACAGTTGAGTCCAATTCCCCACCCAAAAGGACGATGGTGGGTATCGAGTCATTCTGGGCCGGAACATACTTAACCCTTAAGGTCCAGTATAAAAGGTTTATAAACAAAATTCAGTATTGTAACTGGGATAAAAAAGGGTGTTATATTGGCAGCCATAGATCTGAAAGATAAATATTCAGCTACCTCACACCTGTTGAGAGGTTAGGTCCTCACCCATCTAATTAAACTTAGATTAGTACCATTTAGAATGATTGGCTATTTGAGGATAATTAACATGACAGTACTTTGGCTGCGGCCAAAATTGTAACTAATGTCTCGCGATGTACTAGCGACATTCTGACTCAATAACCTTAGTTTACAAACTGATGGGAGCTTCAGGACGATGAGCCACTGATATCAAGTCTGGCTGGGACGGCAGATAAAATGTGAAAGAAGCATTAACCCTGCAGAGGCTGGGGTAAACTGCATAGAATTGCTGGGTGCATTCTATGGCCTAAAGAATTCTGCTCATCAAAGCATTATTACATGTGCAGCTTCAGATTCACAATACCACAGCTGGTACCCATATCAATCACATGGGTAGAATGATGTAGATGGTTTATATGCAACCAATAATATAGTTACCTCACTCCCATTAACCCCGCCCAGTTAACATCAATCATAACGCCTTCCCCTCAGTAGGAAAATGTAGCCGGTGCTTGAAGGTGTATGTAATACCCAGTGCTATCATTAAAAGATGTTGCACACTTAAGAGCTTGTAAAGTTTTCATTTACATGGTGTCAAAGCTGGAAGATACTTGCGTCTCCTGTTTATCGGTTTTTATTTCTTTTTTTTGATTTGTTGTTTGTTTTTTGTGCTTTTGATCTCATTGGCCATGGCGTCCTCTTGCAGAAAGCCGAGCAGCTTGTCTTTGATGCTGACATCTCTGAGCGCTGGGCCACGTTTGAATTTGATTTTCACACACTTTGTCAACGTCGCACACCGCGCTGATCCTGACTCCCTTAAAGCTTCCTCCTACTCAACCTTGTCGGACCTGATGCCATGAAGAGAGCCAGAACTTTCACCACTACGCTCCAGCGGTCCTGGCGTCGTATATGATGAGGTGATTACTCCTGCAGAGTCTGCTGACGACCCCGCTTGCCTGCTACGTAAGTTCAGGGAAGATTTGTGACCTGCCCTCGAACAACCGCATTCTAGAGAGGGCACAGTTCTTTACGAGGAGACAGTTGCCGGATGAACCTGTTGAATGTTTTATTGCTGATTTGCGTCATCTCGCCCAGCGGTGCCGTTTTGGCGAAGACAGACCAGCTCACTAGAGACATTTTAGTAACTGGTCATGCGTGACCAGAAGCTGCGATGTGAGCTTTTGAGGGATCCGGATCTAACGTTGGACAAAGCTATGCATGCCTGCAAGATTGTCTGAGGTCGTTGTTTTGCAAGAGGACCACCGGGACTTGGCAATAAATCTGTCAACCTGGCAGGGTTTAGGAGCCACAGCCTCGAGTGGGAAACATGTTTTTCTGCCGCGTGCCGGCCCGCCTGGACCTGGCGATGTGCCCGAAAAAGGTGCCCGAACTGTAACTACATGCACCATGGACTGTCGACGTGTCCCGCCTTTGATAAAGCCCAGTAACTTTTGTAAAAAGCTGAACCATTCTCAGCCTCCTGTCGCTTACCCGTAAACTCCGTTTCCCGTTGGGAGCCAGGCACAAGCTTCCAGTCCCATCTAAACATGCTGCTGCCAATCTGATCTCTGTTTCGACTGCACAGCCCAATTTTAGTTGAATGCAATGGTGCAGAGCCAATTAATTCTGCCGAGGACTTCATGTGTTTACCCTCCTACAGAACCCGCCCACCGCAATGATCCTCCGTACCTGTGACTGTCAATGGCGTAACCCTTCTCTGCCAAATTTGATACTGGCGCGAGAGTCAATTTGTTTTTATTTATTTTTGTCCATGAATCTTTTCAACAAGATAAGGAATAATGAGCCTCTGTTTGTTGACGAAAATTGTACCCTGCACGCCTATGGTGGAGAGAGATTCTAGGCTGCGGGAGGGCCCACTTTAACTTGCGTGCTGCAAAAGGCCACAAGAAACCTGGTTTTCTATGTTTTGAACTCTGACGGGTGTAACCCTGTTGGGCAATCCGTGCGTGCACAGGATCTTGGCCTGGTCTCCTTTGACCGCACGGTCCACAAAGTGCAACTTGTCGGTTTGACCCGGTTGCTGAATACCAGGACCTGTTCGACGATGACCTGGGGAAGTTACCAGTGTCATAACCATATTTCCATTGACCCGAAAAAAAAATATACAACCCGTGGTCCGCGCATCACCTCACATGGTGTCTCACGCATGAAGGACAAGTCGAGGCGATGCTCAACGAGATGGTCGAAAAGGGAGTGCTAGTAGCAGTTAGCGAGCCCAACCCATGGGTCCCTCTCCACCATGGTTGCCACGATTAAGAAAGACAAGAAACGAGATACGCGTGTGGTATCAACCCGAAGGACTTAAACTTGGCCATCATGCGACCACATTACCCATGCGGTCTGTTTGAGGATGTGGCTGCAAGGTCGGGCAAGCCACCATCATTTTTCGGTCCTAGACGCTAAGAACACTCGTTTTGGCAAGGTCCCGTTGGACAAAGCGTCTTCTGACCTGACGACTTCGCCACACCGTTCGGTTTCGGCAGATTCAAGTTCCTGCGAATGCGATTCGGCATCAATTCTGCTAGCGAGGTGTTCCAGCAGACGATGGAGCAATTATATTCGCGGACCTGCCATGTGCCATCATATCGTGGATGATATCCTGGTTTTATGGGAAGGACATTGCCGAGCACGACCTGAACCTCCGCCCGACCTGGATCGCGCGCGACAGGCGAACCTGAAGCTGAATACCCAAGAAAATGCCGGTTTCGTGTCTCAGAGGTCACGGATGTTGGACATGTTTTCACCCCTAACGGACTAATGCCCGACCCCTTGAAGGCAGCTGCCATCTCCGAAATGGCAGCCCCCACCGACGTGCCAGGTTCTGCAAAAAACGATTCTTGGGCATGGTGAACTACCTTGGCAAGTTTATACAAACCTCAGTGAGCTGAGTGCTCCCCCTGCGGAGCACTGACAAAAAAGGATATCCCTGGGCCAGGCTCCTCCCATATCACCAGCAGGCCTTTGGACCGCCTCAAGTCGAAAACGATTAGCACTCCGACGTTGCGGTTCTTCGACGTGGGTCGCTCCCATCACCGTCACTGTGACGCTTCCAAGTTCGGTGTGTACCCCTGGGTGCGGCCTGCCTCAGTACATCTGTCTGTCGATGCACGGATTCGCTGCATCAGACTCCTATGGGGCCTCCCCCGCACCATGACGGAAAACGAGCAGCAGTACGTAGAATCGAGAAAGAGCTGCACGCGGTGGTGTTCGCCTGCACCAAGTACAGTCAGAGATTCCTGTTCGGGCAGCAGATTTACGGTCGTAAAAAAAACCGACCACCACCACTGGTGACAATACCTGAACAAGCAAGCCGATTCACAACAATTCACGCTGGGCCCCCCCTCCAGGCCTGCAGCGTATGATGCGCAGCTCCCAGCGCTTTCGACTTTGACATAATCAACTAGAATGGCAGGGCAAACGGATGCACAAAGCGACAACACTTTGTCGCCTGTCGCGAGCCCCCGCGTACCTACCTCCGGCGCTCGCAAACCCCCTACGAAACAAGAGACATGCTCGTTACTGGGGGCGTTAACTTTTATTCCCACCAACAGCTACAACAAGGTTTTGGGTTGGCCGAGCACAACCGCTGCCGATCCCGGCTTTGCAGCAGCTTCTTGCAAATCGTGATTTAAAGCAGGGTGGCCACCAAAGCGCTCCGCCGCGCCATCTGACACTCAGCAGTAGTCCTTTCATTCCTGGTCCCCGTCCGCGACGAACTCTGGTGCTCCAGGATGCGTTATCGACAGGGACATAAAGTTGGGTCCCGTCCTCCCTGTTGAGCTTTTAAACTTTTGTGCAGCCCACAAGGCGGACACCCGGGGTCGATGCAAGCACTCTCGACACTTGCCCACGCCAGTGGCCAATTCTATTGGCCTGGAATGGCCAATTATATCCGAGACCCGAGTTTACTTTTCTTCTGCCTGCTCCACGTGCACAACAAGTCATGGCGCCACCCAGCAGCGACAAGCCCGCTGCTGCAACAGCCCCCCCCTGCTTTGGCCTGGGTCCTCGCTGGTGCCGACATATTCGAGTGGCGTGGTAAACCACTCTTCTACTATACCATGTCTGGTCGACCTCGTACTTCCAACTGGTTCGAAGTGGATTTGCTGACATCCCTCACGACGGAGATGGTGATATCCGCACTGCGGAAACACTCTCCACTTTTGGACCACCCCCGGTCAGAGGTGCAGCAGACTGACAAACGCAAGGCAGTATACAACAAGCCGAGAATTCAAAAAGCTTTGCCGACATCAAGGTGGTACTAACGTGCATTACACCAGCCAGCCCATAGTACCCACAAAGCAAAACCCGGCCAATCAGAAGAACGGGCCGTCCGCAGCGCCAAGCTTCTGATGGAACAGGCGCGACGATCCAATCTGATTTGTATTGGATCTCCTGAACCTCAGGAATGTTTCCAGGGAATCCGGCCATGGGTCACCTGCTCAGAGCGGTCTGATGTCCAGAACTACCAGATCCACCGTCCCGATTGCCAGCGCCAGCTGAAACCTCAGGGTGCTGGGGCCCGCCTCCGTGCAGAGGCGAATTCAGAGAAACATGACAGCCAGCGGCGTTCCCAACGATCGTCTTGCAGACCAAGATCGATCCTCTGTTTGCCCGTACAGGTTGTTCGATTGCAGACCGCCAGGTGTCCAACTACCGTCTGGCCACCGGGTTGGGGTGGCCGACTCACCTCGTTCGTATCTGGTCGACTGTGAGGGTTTCCCATCTACCTGAAGAAGTCCGACAACACCTGGCTTGCGGTTAATGAGCCACACCCGCAGCCACCCTGGCCCAATTGCCCCCTCCACTCTCCTATCAGCAGCCGGCTGTGCCGCCCGGCTGGTGTTCCCTGCATGCCTCGGTCCCCGTCGCGGGGCGCCCCTGGTTCCCCTCTGCGCGGTCCCCTGTTGCCGTTCGCGGTTTCTCCCTCTCCTGTTTCGCTCCCACCCCAATCCCTACCTGGTTCCCCGCTGCCGTGTGCGTCCTCCTGCTTCTTCTTCTGCTCTTTCGGGGGGGAGGGGGAGACATCCCGTACGCGCTCAGGGCAGGATCATAAGCCGCCTGTCGCTACGGCGATTTTCTTTAATTCTGCTGTTTAATTCGGTTGTCGTGGACAACAATTGTTTTTTTTTTATTTTCTAAGGGAAGGATGTTAGATGGGTTTATATGCAAAACAATATATAGTTACCTCACCCATTAACCCCGCCCATTAACATCAATCTTACACGCCCTTCCCCTCAGTAGGAAAATGTAGCCGTGCTTGAAGGTGATGTAACTACCCATGTGCTATCATTAAAAGATGTTTGCACACTTAAGAGCTTGTAAAAGTTTTCATTTTACAAAATGAGGTTATTATTCTGTAATAGTCCTGCCTATCCTTATCATGGCACTGGTGCATTACAAGAACATCTGGTCTCATAATATTTACCTACAGTAGAGATAATGCGAATGTTGCCAAGACACTCGCCAGTAAATTCCATGACAAACATAAAAATGAATTAATAATCCAAAAGTTTCAAAATCATTGTTAGTCTGGTATGGATTGCCAGAACATAGATCTTTTTGTATCTGGGTAAATTATCAGTACATGTAATCAGCATGGGAACTAAATCTAGTGGCAGTAGTGGAGGATACATCTCGCTACATTGGGGAGGTATGTTCTCGCGCTTCCCCATGTTCTCCTCATTCAATCAATGTCTCACCAAAATAGAAGTATACTACACTTAGGTGTTTAGTGGGTTCTAAACTGGTCCACCACAGCATGGGCCCATTGGTTTGAGACGGATTTGCACAGCATTCAAGATTATCCAATTACAGTAACCTGTTGGTCACACGGGGACAGAGGAAAGTTCCCCTTTGCATTAGCATATTAAATTTATTGATTTGTATCTTCTGACCAACTGCTCCAGGACTTCAGACTATTGAGTAGAAACCGTTGATGTATTACAATGTTCTGGAGAGATAGTACCAAAAAAAACAATATGTATCTCATATTAAGAAATGGAGAAGTCACTCTCACTCTCTCACTTCCTCTCTCTTCCCTCTTCTCTCTTTTCCACTCTCATCTCTTGCCCATCTCTCTCCCCACCCGTCAACTCTCTCTCCACACCCCTCTCTCTCCCCTCTCCTCCCTCCCCCTCTATCTAACCCCCCTCTCACCCCCTGACTACATTTCTCTCTCTCCCCTGCTTTCCGCCCCTCTCATCTCTGCCCCTCCTCTCTACCGCACTTCGGCATATCTCTCCCCATCCATTCCTCTCTCTCGCTCTCTCTCTCTCTCTCTCTCTCTCTCTCACTCCACCCATCTCCTACCTCATGTTTCCCTCCCCACTCTTCCCCTCTCTCTCTCTCTCTCATCTCTCCTCGGTCGCTCTCATCTCTTCTGTCTGTCTCTCTCTGTCTCTCTCTCTCTCCATCCCTTCTCTCTCTCCACCACCACCCATCTCCCTCACACCCTCCTCACTCTCTCCCCTCTCTCCTCTGCCTCCCCCACTTTCTCTATCCCTGTCACTCCCACCGTCCCTCGCTTCTTTCACTCTCACCACTCTCTCTCTTCTCCTCCCTCTACATCTTTCTTTCCCCTTCCTCTCATCCTCTCCCCTCTCTATCTCCCACATCTTCCCTCCATTACTCCTCCTCCCCTTTCCTCTCTCCCTCGTCTCTCTCTTCCTGTATCTCTCCCATCTCTCTCCATCCCTCTCTCCCACTACTCTCCCCTCTCTCTCTCCATTTTCTTTCTCTCTCTCCCCTCTCCCATCTCTCTCTCTCTCCTCTCCTTTCATCGCTCTCCATCCTTTTTCTCCCGTCCTTCTCTCCCACTCTCTCCCTCACCCTTTCTCTCCCCACTCTACCATCTTGAAATCTCTCTCCCCTCTGTATCTCCCCCCTCTCTCCCCCTCTCTATCTCTCTCCACCACTCTCCGACCCCATCGTCGCTCAACTCATTCTCTCCCCCCCTCTCTCCGCTCTCATCTTTCTCTTCCTCCCCCCTTTCTCCCCCACTCTCTCACCTCCCTCTCCCACCCCTTCCCCCGCCTCCTCCCCTCTCTCCCCCTCCACAGTCGCCCTCCTATCCCCTCTCCTTGCTCTTTCTCCCTCCCCCACCTTTCTCCTCCACCCTCTCTCTTTCACTCCCCTCTTCCCTCACCACTCTCTCCGCCAACTTATTTTCCCTCTCTCTCCCCCTCTCTCTCTCTCCACTCTAACCCTCCCCTCTCTCTCCTCTCCTCTCGAGGGGGGGGGGGGGGGGGGGCGGGGGGTGGGGGGGGGTGGGGGG
>JAVHYY010000905.1:0-36845 GCA_035221665.1 Okamejei kenojei | reverse complement strand
AAGATTATATGGAGGTGTGTTAAGAAATAGGGATGGGTTAAGAAAGGGGGAGAGGGATAATATGGAGTGGGTGAGTTAAAGGAAAGATAGAATGGGGTAAGAGATGGGGAAGGGTATATGGGTGGAATAGTTGATAGGAAGATAGATATGGGGTGGCCATTGCCGGTTGGGTCGCTGGTGGGATAGCAGTTGCGAGCAGGTAAACCTTACAGTTCTGGCGCAGGTGGAGGCGTCCCGTGGGGAGCCTGGTGCTCCAGCAGGTTCTGGAGCGGGTGAAGCTCTTGCCGCAAGTCGCTGCAGTGTAGGGGCGCCCCCCGTGTGCAGGCGCCTGTGCTCCTTCAGACCTGTGGACGACTATTGAAGTCTCCCCCCCCCCCGCCCCCCACCCCCCGCCCCCCCCCCCCCCCCCCCCTCCTTCCCGCCTCCCTTTTGCCACAGTCGAGCAGGTGAAGGCCGCTCACTGCTGTGCACCCTCCGGTGACACCGTAGCCCCCACAACCGGCAAAGCTCATACTACAATGGAGCAGCTAGTGGGTCTTCTCGCCCGTGTGCACCTGCCGGTGCCGCCATTGCACCGACAACTTGGCAAAGCTCATGCCACAGATGCGCAGCGATGAGGGCTTCTCTCGCCCATGTGCACCTGCCGGTGGGAGTTCAGGTGTTGCACACCGTTCTTGAAGCTCTTGCCGCAGTCGGAGCAGGTGTGAAGGGCCCTCTCACTGCAGTGCAACGCGGTAGTGCTGTTGCAGGTTGCTGTAGCGGGTAAAGCTCTTGCCGCACTCCGAGCATCGAAGGGGCAGACTCCCGTGTCACCCGCCGGTGGATCTCCAGGTCACTTGGGTACTGCCAGCCTTGCCACACACTCGCACTCATAACGCATCTCCTTGTTGTGCCACGTCATCTGGTCCTCCCACTGAAGTACAGCCCCTCGAAGCTCAACATCCGCACACCGAGCAGATGTGTGGGGGGGGGGGGCGCTCACCTGTCTCTCTGTCCACACAATGGATCCGAAACCCTGCAGGAGGGGAACACAGAGGGTCAACAAGCTGGCAAAACAGACATTACTACCACATATAGGGTGCGATTATGTGGAGGAAACCGTTATATAATTCTGCACACGCAGATGCTGCCTGTCCCGCTGAGTTACTCCACGCACTTTGTGTCTATCTTCTCCACAGATGCTGCTGCCTGACCCGCTGAGTTACTCCAGCACTTTGTGTCTATCATTTTTTCACAGATGCTGCCTGACATGCTGAGTTTATTCCAGCAGTCTCTTTCTGTCTCTCTCTCTCTTTCTGTCTCTCTCTGTCTCACTCTCTCTCTCTCTCTCTCTCTTTATGTTTTGTCTCTGTCTCTGCATCTCTTCTCTCTCTCCCTCTGTCTGCCACTCCTCTTTCTGTCTCTCTCTCATCTCTTTTTGTCTCTCCCTCTGTCTCTTTCTGTCTCTGTATCTTTCTTTCTCTGTCTCTCTCGCCTCCATCTGTGTCTGTCTTCTGCTCTCTCTCTCCTCTCTCTTTTCTCTCTCTTTCTCCATGTCTCCCTCTCTCTCTCTCTCTGTCTCTCACTCTCTGTCGCTCTCTCTCTCTTTCTGTCTCACCGTCTTTCTCTGTCTCTTTCTGTCTTTGTATCTGTCTATCTCTGTCTTTTTCTCTCTCTCTATCTATCTATCTATGTATCTCTTTTTCTCTGTCTCTATCTCTCTGTCTCCCACTGTGTCCCCCTCTCTCTTTGTCTCTTTGTCTTTCTCTCTCTCTAGCTCTCTCTCTCTCTCTCACAAACCCTCACCTGTATTTGGTGAGGGTCTGTCTCTGCTTTATGTCTCTAACAGTTGAGTGATAGTCTGCCAATTTATAATCTCTTTTAGGGCACGGTAAACATTCTAATCTGTAACATTCTAATCTTTGGCTTTTAGTTTCTTTATCCCAATGTTCCAAATACGTTTCTTTACATTGTTTAATAATTTGGTTCACTCTAACTGGTGACTGGGGATCAGTATTGATCTGAGGCTGGTCAGGGTTAAACTGGATAGGTTTTAACTGAATAGAGGTAGTTAGTCTCATGACCAACTGACACAGGGAACTCTTTTCTGGGCTCCCCGCTTGTGTTTGAAGGGCGTTAAACTGGAGGGTATCTGGGGGGCTAGATTTAAGGCGATTCCAAAAATGTACTGCTCTTTTCTGGATATTTATTATCAGTGGGTATCTGCCTAATTCCGCCCTACATGCGTTTGTTGGTGTTTTCTTTTGGATATGTTGGATGTTCCGACAAAATTCCGCATGCAGGGCCTCCGTTGTATGTTTTTCCCATTTACTATGGTGACTGAGCGGACCCCATACTTCACTACCATAAAGCGCAATAGGCTGGCTCTCTCTGTCTTTCTTTCTCTCTCTCTCTCCCTCTGTTTATCTCTGTTTCTGTCCCTCTCTCTGAATCTCTCTCTCTTTCTCCCTCCCTCTCTCTTTCTCCATCTCTCTCTCTCTTCTCGCCCTCTCTATCGCTCCTCTCTCTCTCCTCTCATCTCTTTCTCTCGCAGTGTCTCCTCTCCTCTCTCTCTGTGTGTGTGTCTCTCTCTCTCTCTGTAACTCTTTCTCTCCCTCTCACCCTCGTGTCTCCTCTGCCTCTCTTTTCTGCGTCTGTGTGTGTGTCCTCTCTCTCTCTGTCTGCTTCCCTCTCTTTCTGCCTCTCTCTCTCTTCTCTCTCTCCCTCCCTCGGTCTCTCTCTGCCTCTCACTCTCTTTCTCCCTCTCTCTCTCTCTCTCTCTCTCTCTCTCTCTCTCTCTGTCTTTCTCTCTGTTTCTCTCTCACTCTCTCTGTGTGTCTCTCTCTCTGTTTCTCTCTCTGTCTATCCCTCTCTCTCTATCCCTCTCTCTCTCACTCTGTCTCTCTCTCTCTGTCTCCCGCTCTCTCTCTCTCTCTCTGTATTGAGTCTAGAAGTTGGGAGGTCACGTTGCAGTTGTACAAGAAGTTGGTGAGGCTGCATTTAGAGTATTGCATTCCGTTCTGGGCACCGTGTTACAGGAAATATGTCGTCGAACTTGGAATAGGTGCGGAGAAGATTGACGAGGATGTTGCCCAGACTCGAGGGGCCTGAGCTGCAGGGAGAGGTTGGGGCAGGCTGGGACTCTATTCCTTGGAGCGCAGGGAGGATGAGGGGTGATCTTATTGAGGTGTACAAAATCACCAGAGGAATAGATCGGGGAGACGCACAAAGTCTCTTGCCCAGAGTAGGGGAATCGAAGACCAGACAACACCGTTTTAAGGTAAGACAGGCGGGGGGTGGGAAAAATTGAATAGGAATCTGAGGGACAACTTTTCCACACAGAGTGTGGTGGGTGTATGGAACGAGCTGCCAGAGGAGGTAGTTAAGTCTGGGACTATCACAACCCTTGGACAGGTACATGGATAGGACAGGTTTTGAGGGATATGTGCCAAACGTGGGTAGGAGGTGGGATTAGTGTAGATGGGGCATGTAGGCCAGTGTGGCATTGGGCCGAAAGGCCTATTTCCATGCTGTATCACTCTGTCTCTCTGTCTGTCTCTCTCTCTGCTGCGGGCGAGGGGAGGGGGGGGGGGGGTTGGGGCAAATGGTTTGGAAATGAGACAGAAATTGCCTGAAGGGCTATGTTAAGTGTGAATATAGGGTGAATTATAAAATGCGGGGATCGGCATAATGGAGTCGACTTTTTTAAAGATATTTTTTGGGAGATATATCGGAATTGATTGAAAGAGGTATAGTAGTTGACGAAGGAAAATAATTTTAATAGCATTAATTCTACCAAGCATTGAAATGAGAAGTGTTTTTCAATATTGAATATTCTTATGCAATTTATTAAGTAACGGCCAGTGTGGCATTGGGCCGAAAGGCCTGTTTCCATGCTGTATCACTCTGATACAGTCTTATATTTGATTTGAATAAAGAAGTTTATTTCTTTGTCACGTAAATTCCTAAGTATTTAAATTTTTAATTCACTATTTAAAAGGTGATTGTTGCAATATATATAAATTAGGTTCCGTTATTGGCATAATCTCACTCTTATTCCAATTAATTCTGTATCCCGAGAATAAACCAAATTGAGTTATAAGATGCTGATTAATGATTATAAGATGCTGAATAAAGAGTGCTGACAAGTTAGGGAGATGCTGATTTCGGGATTTTGTAATATATAATAATTACATCATCTGCATATAGAGAAATTTTATTAACTGTATTTTTTAGTATTATACCCTACATTTCTGGGTGTACTATAACTATTTCTGCTAGTGGTCAATAGCAAGGGCGAATAGTAACGGGGAATAGAGCGGGCATTGTCATTATTCTAGCTGTTGGGTTGGTATATAAAAGCTTACCCCAAGTACAAAACTTTCACACCTAGTTGAATTTTTCCATCACCGAAAATAAGTAGGGCCAATCCACTTGATCGAATGCTTTCTCAGCATCTAACGAGATGACTGCTAAATCTACATTAGCTATTCGATTTGGGTATATAATGTTAAATAATCGTCTCAGATTATAATATGAAATAACGTTTTGGAATAAAGCCTGTTTGATCGGGGTGTATTCATTTATGAATCACTAAGCTTAATCTATGTGCTAAATGTTTGGTTAATATGTTCTGATCGGTGTTTAAGAGAGCAATTGCTCTATATGAACTGGGTCTTCAAGGTCATTATCCGTTTTTGGTATAAGTATTATTGTTGATTCATTTAAAGTTTCTGGAAGTTTCTGTTGCATGAATGCTTGAGTATATAATGTCTGTAGGCGTGGAAAAATAAAAACAACGAGATCATTCTTGAATTTTTTAAATAAAATTCGTTATTTAAACCATCTGGGCCAGCGCCCTTTCCATTTTTTAAAGAACTAATAGATTCTTCAATATCTTTTACTGATATTTCAGCCCCTAATAATTCCCTCTCTTTCAGGTCTAAACCTGTAAGATTGCATTTCTGTAATAATTCCATTCCTGCAGAACCCACTGTCATTTTGGTTGAGTAAAGTGTTTGATATTAGTGCAAGAATCTATCATTAATATAGAATCATAGAATCAGAAAATAGGTGCAGGAGTAGGCCATTCGGCCCTTAGAGCCTGCACCGCCATTCACTGTGATCATGGCTGATCATCCAACTCAGTTATCATTATCCTTGGGTAATGTTAATATTTCTCCCGTATCTGATTTAATTTTATATGTTGTTTTTTCCCCTTCCTTTTCCGGAGTTGACATGCTGAAATTTTTGTGGTTTATCACCGAATTCAAAGTGTAGCTGTTTAGTCTTTTGATAAAGTTTTATGATTTGGTCTGAATATATTTGGTTTAACTTATATTTGAGTGCAGCAAGTTTATTATATATTATCATAGAAGCGCGATTGCATTTTCCATATCTAATTGCCTTATTTCCAATTCCAATACCAGTTGTTTGGCGCGGTTCTCTTTATTATGAAAGGCTTGCGCGGAAATTAATGCTCCTCGTATAAATGCTTTAAATGTTTCCCAAAGAAGGGAGGCAGATATTCCAGGCAGTCGTTGGTCTCAAAAACATGTTTATCTGTGTGATAAGCTATTCGTAACATGCTTTATCATTTAAAATTTGAGGATTAAGTCTCCATTGTGTCTGCTTATCCGTCATTCCACTTAGTTTGATCATAAATGTTAAAGGAGCATGGTCCGAAATTATAATATTATGATATTTCGAAATAAATAAATGGGATAAGTTTTGAATCTACTAAAAAGTAGTCTATCCTTGAATAGGTTTTATGTACCGGTGAGTAAAATGAGTATTCCCTTCCAGATGGGTTTTCAATTCTCCAAACTTCCTTGATATTGGTAGTATTAATGTATGAGTTTAATAATTCGCTTGTCTTAAACCCCTGTCTCACTGTGCGAGTTGGCCCACGAGTGACCCCGAGTTTTCACTCGTGGTGATCACGTAGCGGGAACGTCGGAACTCGCACGAGCAACTTATCGACTCGTGGCGCTAACGGCAGGTACTCGGGAAACTTGTTAACTCGTGAAAAAAATCAAACATGTTTGATTTTTTCCACGAGTCAAATTAACTGTTCAAGTGTAAAATGGAAACATTTTAACTCGTTGTAATAACGTAGTGGCCCCGTGCGTTTATCTTAGTGTCTCGTGAGTGTACCGTGGGAACTTTAATAATCTTGTTCTTTTGCTCGTAAGACTGAACCAAAGATAGACACAAAATGCTGGAGTTTTATAACTCATCGGACCAGGCAGCATCTCTGAGAGAAGGAATAGAGTCGAGACCCTTCTTCAGACTGTTTTTTTTTTTCCTTCGCTCCAAGATGCAGCCTGTCCCGCAGAGTTACTCCAGCATTTCGTGTCTATCTTCGGCCTTATTTTTCTGCACTTGTCCCCGTGGCTTCACTCTGTCTCAATGAACGGCTTAAAGACCTGCCGTAGGGGCAAGTCTGCTGGGTGGTGGGTGGGATTGTGTCCACCTCGTGTGATGCTCCATCCACCCCCCCGGGGCCGAGAGTGTGGGATTGGGAAGGAACTGCAGATTCTGGTTCACACCGGAGATAGACACACACAATGCTGGAGTAACTCGGCGGGACAGGCTGCATCTCTGGAGCGAAGGAATGGGTGGCATTTCGGGTAAGTCTGAAGAAGGGTCTCGACTCTATTCCTTCTCTCCAGAGATGCTGCCTGGTCCGCTGAGTTTGTGTGTGTGTGTGTCCTCTCCCTCTCTGTCTATCTGTGTGTGTGTCTGCTGTCGTGATCCCGGTGGCCGCTCAAAGTCACCCAAGCTGCTTGATTCCTCTGAAGTGGTGGCCAGCTGCTGTCTGTGTTGTGTGTGTGTGTGTGTGTGTGTGTGTGTGTGTGTGTGTGTGTGTGTGTGTGTGTGTGTGTGTGTGTGTGTCTTCTCTCTCCTCTCTGTCTATCTGTGTGTGTGTGTGTGTGTGTGTGTGTGTGTGTACTGTCGGGTCCCGGTGGCCGCTCAAAGTCATCCGAGCTGCCTCATTCCTCTGAAGTGGTGACCAGCTGCTGTCTGTGTGTATCTCTCCTCTGTGTGTGTGTGTGTGTGTGTGTGTGTGTGTGTCTCTCTCTCTCCCTCTTCTGTCTATCTGTGTGTGTGTGTGTGGTGTGTGTGGTGTACTGTCGGGTCCCGGTTGCCGCTTCAGTCCACCCGAGCTGCTTAATTCCTCTGAAGTGGTGCCAGCTGCTGTCTGTGTGTATCTCTCTGTGTGTGTGTGTGTGTGTGTTTCCTCTCTCTCCCTCTCTGCTAATCTGTGTGTGTCTGATGTCGGGTCCCGGTGGCCGCTCAAAGTCATCCGAGCTGCCTCATTCCTCTGAAGTGGTGGCCAGCTGCTGTCTGTGTGTATCTCTGTGTGTGTGTGTGTGTGTGTGTGTGTGTGTGTGTGTGTGTGTGTGGTGTGTGTCTCTCTCTCTCTCTCTCCCTCTCTGTCCTATCTCTGTGTGTGTGTGTGTGTGTGTGTGTGTGTGTGTGTGTGTGTGTACTGTCGGGTCCCGTCGGCCGCTGTCAGTCACCCGAGCTGCTTAATTCCTCTGAAGTGGTGGCCAGCTGCTGTCTGTGTGTATCTCTCTCTCTCTCTCTGTGTGTGTGTGTTGTGTGTGTGTGTTGTGTGTGTGTGTGTGTGTGTGTGTGTCTGCTGTCGGGTCCCAACGGCCGCTCCAATGTCAGTCACACCCGGGCTGCTTCCTTTTTTAAAATTATTTAAAATAGAGATCCAATTGCAAAAAAGTATTTAAAAACATAAAAAAAACAAGAAATGCTTGGTAGAATGCGCATTTTTCCCATTGTAGGTCATATCAATAGATGCGGCCACGCTGAAATAACTCAAAACCACAGGATGGAGATGTATTTTAACATTGTTGCTTTATTAAACCATACCTTCATTCACGGTTGGCTCAAGAGTAACGGGAGAGGAACTTGCTAACTCGGGAGAGGAACTTGCTAACTCGGGAGAGGAACTTGCAACATCGCAGCAATTACATACCCGTGGGAACTCGGCCACACACTTGATCATACACTTGCAGTCTCGTGCGCAGCCACGAGTCTATCACTCGGGGTACCTCGTGGGTCAACTCGCACAGTGAGACAGGGGCATTAGATTTTACATTTCTTTGTCTTGATGATCTATCAAGATAAGAATCTAGTGTACAATTTAAATCTCCACCGATTATCAAATTATGTTGTGTGAGCTCCGGGATAGTATTAACTATATTCTTAAAAAACAGGGTTATCAAAATTTGGTCCATAGACATTGAGAAAAATCACTTTTTTTTAGATATAATTCACCCACTAGTATAATATATCTACCATTAGTGTCCGCAATAGTTTATATGTGTTTAAAAGGTATACCTTTACGAATTAAAGTTGCGACACCTCTGGCCTTATGGGAGAATGAAGAATGATATGTTTCAGCGATCCATTTTGCTTTCAATCTAAGTTGTGCGTCGTTTTTAAGGTGGGTTTTTGAAGAAATGTTATATCTGCTTTGAGTGACTTTAAGTGGGCTCATACCTTACCTCTTTTGATTGATTCATTAATTCCCTTAACATTCCAACTACAAAAAGTGATTCCTTGACCCCCCGTTTTATCTATTAATGTCTTGCATCTTGTGGTTAGGGTGGTCTATAAAAGAGCAGATAGCCCAGCACAGTAAACCCGACATTCCACCCAAACACAGGACAGATGAGTTGTAAATCTAATTCAAATAAATCTTCCTCCCGGACATATCTCCACAAATAATATTTATAAATTAATTCAAGTTCAAAATAGTAATTAAGTAAAAAGTACAAAAAGTAAAAAAATAATAAAGTGTAAGAAGAAAAAAGAAACTACATCTAAAGTTAGTGTAGTTGATGCTAGCCACACTGGCGTGGCTAGCTATCTAAGGACTTCCGAAGACTTAAAAAATTATTCCTAGCTTAACGCTTTAAAAACAAAAGTAAATGAAAGTAATTTACGGGATTAAATTAGAACTATTTTGGTCCAGAATGTTAGTAATCATGTAGTGAAAAAAATAGCTATTACTCTCTTAGCTAATTATTAGTCAAAATGTTAGTCTGATGTATAAAAAGGAAGAACATAGCAAATTCCAATTAATAAGATATCTAAATTATACCATTTTTACATTTCATATTTTTAACTAATTATTCCAATAATAATAACAAGTGTTCTTAATGATTAGTAATTGTTAGTAAAAATGAGTACTAAAATATTAGAATAATATGTCCATAAGAAGGATTGCTCAGCTGTCGTTATCAGCTCTCTGTCCCCCTCTCTCTCGCTGTCTCTCTCTCTGCCTCACTCTGTCTCTCTGTATCTCACTCTCTGTCTCTATCTCTCATTCTCTTTCCCTCTCTGTCTCTGACCCTCTGTCTCCCCCTCTCTCTCTGTGTCTCTGTCTCTATGTCTCTCACTCCGTCTCTCTCTATTTTTCTGTCACTTTCTCTGTCCCTCTCTCTCTCTCTTTGTTTCTCTCTTTCTGAGTCTGACTCTCACTTTCTCTCCCTCTCTCTCTTTTTCTGTCTCTCCATATTTCTGTCTCTCTCTCTCTCTCTGTTTCTCTATCTCTCCCGCTCTCTGTGCCCCACTGTCTCTCTCCCTTTTTCTCTCTATCATCTCTGTGTCTTTCTCTGCCTCTGTCTCCCTCTCTCTGTCTGTGTCTCTCTCCCTCGCAAACTCTCTCCATCTCTGCCTCTCTTTTTCTCTCTCTCTGCCCCCCCGTGTCTGTCTGTATCTCTCTCTCTCTCTCTCTCTCTCTCTCTCTCACTGTCTGTTTCTCTCTGTCTGTCCCACTCTCCCTCTTTCTATCTGACACTCTCTGTCTCTCTCTCTCTGTTTTGCTCTCTCTCCCCTGTCTGTCTCTCCATCTCTCTGTGTCTATATCTCTCTGAGTTTCTCTCTCTCACTGTCTCTGTCTCTTTCTATGACCCTCTCTGTCTCCCCGTGTGTGTCTCTCTCTCCCTCTCTCGTTGCCTCTCTCTGTCTCTCCCACTCTTTGTCTACATCTCACTTTTTTTCTCTGTTTCTCTGTCTGTCTGTCTCTCTTTGATTCTCTGTCTATCTCTGTGTCTTTCGCTCTGTATATCTCTCTGTCTGCCTCCCCCTCTCTTCCAGTCTCTCCTCTCTCACTTTCACTATCTCTCTCCTCTGTCCCTCTCTCTGTCTCTCTTTCTGAGTGTGTGTCTCGCTCTCTCCCTCTTGCTGCCTCTCTCTCTCTCTCTGTCTCCCCTATGTCTGTCTGATTCTCTCTCACTCTCTGTCCCACTCTTGGTCTCTCACTCTCCCTCTCTCTTTCTGTGTGTCCCTGTCTCTCTCCTGTCTGTCTCTCCCTCTCTGTGTCTATCTCTCACTGTCTCTCTCTCTCTCTATCTCTCTCTCACCTTCTCTGTCTTGTCTCTCTCTCGCTCTCTGTCTACCAGTCTCTCCCTCTCTGTGTGTCTATCTGTCTTTCTCTGACCCTCTCTAAGTCTGTCTCTCTCTCTTTCTCTCTCCCTCTCTCTCTGTCTACATCTCTCTGTTTCTCTGTCTGTATCTCTCTCTTTCTGTGCCTCTCTGTCTCTCTGATTCTCTGTCTCTTTCGGTTTGTATATCTCTCTTTCTCTCTCTGTCTGTCTTTATACCTCTGTCTGCCCCTCCCTCCCAGTCTTTCTCTCTTTCTCTCTCTCTCTGTCTCTTTCTCTCTCTTTCTCCCTCTCCCTTGCTGTCCCTCTCTCTCTCACTTTTCAAGAAAGGAGCGAGAGAGAAAACGGGGAATTACAGACCAGTTAGCCTGACTTCGGTGGTGGGAAAGATGCTGGAGTCAATTATTAAAGAGGTAATAATGGGACATTTGGATAGCAGTAAAAGGATTAGTCCAAGTCAACATGGATTTATGAAAGGGGAATCATGCTCGACTAATCTTCTGGAATTTTTTGAGGATGTGACAATAAAAATGGATGAAGGGGTGCCAGTGGATTTAGTGTATCAAAACTTTCAGAAAGCCTTTGATAAGGTCCCGCACAGGAGACTGGTGACTAAAATTAGAGCACATGGCATTGGAGGTGCTCTAATTTTACAGTGTTGACATGGATATAAAATTGGTTGGCAGACCGGAAGCAAAGAGTAGGAGTGAACTGGTCCTTTTCAGAATGGCAGGCAATGGCGAGTGGAGTGCCGCAAGGCTCGGTGTTGGGGCCGCAATTGTTTACCATATATTTGATTTGGAAGAGGGAATTAGGAGCAACACTAGCGAGTTTGCGGATGACACAAAGCTGGGTGGCAGGGTGAACTGTGAAGAGGATGTTAGGAGGTTGCAGGGGGGACCTGGATAGGTGGAGTGAGTGGGCAGATACGTGGCAGATGCAGTATAATATAGATAAATGTGAGGTTATCCACTTTGGTGGCAAAAACAAGGGGGCAGATTATTATGTCAATGGGGTTAGGTTAGGTAAGGGGGAGGTACAGCGAGACCTTGGTGTCCTTGTACACCGGTCACTGAAAGTTGGCGTGCAGGTACAGCAGGCAGTGAAGACAGCTAATGGGATGTTGGCCTTCATAACAAGAGGATTTCAGTACAGGAGTAAAGAGGTTCTTCTGCAGTTGTGTAGGGCTCTGGTGGATTGATCCCTGGGATGGTGAGACTGTCATATGAGGAAAGATTGAAAAGACTAGGCTTGTATTCACTGGAGTTTAGAAGGATGAGGGGGGTTCTTATAGAAACATATAAAATTATAAAAGGACTGGACAAGCTAGATGCAGCAAAAATGTTCCCAATGTTGGTTGAATCCAGAAACCGGGGGCCACAGTCTTAGAATAAAGGGGAGGTCATTTAAGACTGAGCTGAGAAAAAATCTTTTTACCCAGAGAGTTGTGAATTTATGGAATTCCATGCCACAGAGGGCAGTGGAGGCCATATCACTGGATGGATTGAAGAGAGAGTTGGATAGAGCTCTAGGGGCTAGTGGAGTCAAGGGATATGGGGAGAAGGCAGGCACGGGTTATTGATAGTGGACGATCAGCCATGATCATATTGAATGGCGGTGCTGGCTCGAAGGACCGAATGGCTTCATCCTGCACCTATTTTCTATATTTCTATGTCTATGTTTCTGTGTCTCTTTCTCTCTCTCTCTCCCTCTTTCTGTCTGTCTCTCTCTTTTTCTATCTCTTTCTCTGTGCCCCTCTCTCTCTCGCTCTCTCTCTCGCTCTCTCTGTTTCTCTCTTTCTGAGTGTCTCTCACTCTTTCTCCCTCCCTCTCTCTCCGTCTCTATCTTTTTCTCTCTGTCTCTATCTTTCTCTCCCTTTCTCTCTGTCTGCCTCTCCCTCTCTCTCTCTCACTGTGTCTCTCTCTCTCATGTGGGACGAGTCCAGAACCAGGGGCCACAGTGTTAGAATAAAGGAGAGGTCATTTAAGACTGAGGTGAGAACAAACATTTTCACCCAGAGAGTTGTGAATTTATGGAATTCCCTGCCACAGAGGGCAGCGGAGGCCAAATCACTGGATGGATTTAAGAGAGAGTTAGATAGAGCTCTAGGGGTTAGTGGAGTAAAGGGATATGGGGAGAAGGCAGGCACGAGTTATTGATAGGGGACGATCAGCCATGATCACAATGAATGGCGGTGCTGACTCGAAGGGCCGAATGGCCTCCTGCACCTATTGTCTATGTCTCACCCTCTCTCTCACTGTCTCTGCATCTCTCTCTCTGTCTCACCATCTCTCCCTCTCTGTGTCCCACTGTCTCTCTCTCTCCCCTTTTCTTCCTTTCTCTCTGTCTCTTTCTATCACTCTCTGTCTCTCTCCTTCTCTGTGTCTTTCTCTGATTCTCTCTCTCCCTCTCTGTCTCTCTTTTTGTCTGTCACTCTCTGTCCCTCCTCTGTCTGTCTGTATATCTGTCACTCCCTGTCTATCTCTCTCTCTCTCTCTGTCTGTGTGTGTGTCTCTCACTCTCTATCTCTCTCTCTCTCTCTGTCTCTATTTTTCTCTCAGTCCGGACCGATCCCGCTCCCCTCATCCCCGACACTACTCCCCCACCAGATGGGGGGACACTCACCGGCACCCTGGCTGCCCTCAATGTCCACTCACGTCCCCCGTCTCTCCGTCCACAACAACGGCTCCGAAACCCTGCAGGAGGGGAACACAGAGGGTCAACAAGCTAGCAAACAGGACATTACTAACGTGTCAACAAAAAGGGGGGGGGGGGGGGGTGGGGGGGTGGGGGGGGTAGTGGGGGTGGGGGTTGAGGGGAGTGGGGGAGGGGGTGTGGAGTGTGGGGTGGGGGGGGCCGTGGGGGGGGTGTGAGGTGTGTGGGGTGAGGGGGATGGGGGGGAGGGGGGGGGGGGGGAGTGAGGGGGGAGTGGGGGGGACGGGGAGTGGAGGGGGGGGTGGGGAAGGGGGGGGGTAGTGACGGGGGGTGACGGGAGGGGGGACGGGGTGGGGGGGGTGGAGGGGGGTGTTGGGTGTGAGGGGGGACGGGTGGGGAAAAGGTGAGGGGGGGGGGGAGTGGGAGTGGGGGGGGGTGGGTGGGTGGGGTGGGGGGGGGAGGGGGTGTGAGGGGGGGGATGGGGAGTGGGGGGGGATGGGAGTGAGTGGGGGGATGGTGTGAGGGGGATGGATGGGGAGTGAAGGGGAGGGGGGGTGAGGGGGATGGTGGGGGGATGGGGAGTGAGGGGGAATGGGGAGAGGGGAAGGGGATGGGGGTGTGAGGGGGGTATGGGGAGGGATGGGGAGTGAAGGGAGGGGGGTGTGAGGGGTTTTATATCGAAAGGCATCATGGGAGTCAATGCCGGGAGGGGGGGACGCCCTTGCCGGTGTCTAATATTGTTTTTCATTTTCTATCTTTTTCAGGGGAAGGAGTGGGTTGTCTATGAGGGGGATGGGGGAATGGGAGTTTCTATCTTTTTCTTTTTCTGAAGGGGAGGGGGTGGGCAGTGAGGGGGGAATGGGAGTATCTTTTTTTTACATTTTATATCTTTTTTTTTATTTTGAAAGGGGAGGGTGTTTTTCTTTTGTGTATATGGATGTGAGGTGGATGGAGTAGGGGGGGAGGGTGTGGGGGGGGGAGTTGAGGGGGGTCGTATGGGTAGATGGGGAAGCTGTGGCGTGAGGGGGGGGAATGGGGCGAGTCGGAGGTTTCAGGTCTTATTTTCGCTATTGTTGTGGTGTGTTCCTGGGGGGGTAGAAGGAGGTGAGGTCGGGTGAATTATATTCTCCTCCACAATCACGGACCTGGAGCGTCGACCGTCGCGGATCCGCGTCTCAACCAACCGTCCGCCAACGGTCGCACCGCCCCCCCCCCCCCACCGTGACGTCCCACCTCCCGCCCTGCGCCGTAGAGACGTCCACACTCCCCCGCCCGCCCTGCGCCGTTACGTCCACCCTGCCCCCCGCCCGCCCTTGTTGCCGTGGACGTCCAGCTCCCCGCCCGCCCTGCGCCGTGACGCGTGCCCCGCCCCGACCACCCTGCCCCGTGACGTCCAGCTCCACCCCCCCGCCCGCCCCTGCGCCGTGGACGTCCACCCTGCTCCGTCCGCCCGCACTGCGCCGTGACGTCCCGTCACTCCCCTCCCCGCCCCGCCCTGGCCGTGACGTCAAGCTCCCCCGCCCCGCCCCTGCGCCGTGACGTCACCGCCAGCGCGAGGCCGTTGCGCGGGCCGGGCGCTGCAAGATGGCGGGTTTGTTTTTTGAAAGTGAGTGACGGACACAGCGGGACAGACGGACGGGCAGCGGGCTGCGGGGACAAGAGGCTGGAGTTTTCAGCTCCGCACTCCCGACCCGCTGCCGCTGCCCGCTGCTTGCTGCTACGCTGCTGCTGCTGCTTCACTGAAGGGCCAACACTACACCACATCACACAACACAATCACACACAACAAGACCATTTGAGTCCTAGGAGCAAAAGAGGTCCCTTCTGCAGTTGTACAGGGCCCGGGTGAACACCACACCTGCAGCATGAGTGCAGTTTTGGGGCAAGTTACGGGAGGGAGGCCAATAATTCATGATTTGACAAGCGGGAATTAGGAGCAACACGAGCAAGTTTGCGGATGACACAAAGCTGGGTGGCAGTGTGAGCTGTGGAGAGGATGTTGGGAGGTTGCAGGGGGACCTGGACAGGTTGGGGGAGTGGGCAGATGGAGGTAGACACAGCAGTCACTTGGTCACAGTGTGGAGAGAGGGTGAAAGAGGGAGAGAGGGGGATAGGGAGAGGGGGGAGAGAGGGAGAGAGACACAGAGAGGGAGAGAGAGAGAGGGAGAGAGACAGAGGGAGACAGAGAGAGAGAGAGACAGAGGGGGAGCCACAGAGAGAGAGAGAGGGAGTGAGAGTGACAGAGACAGACGGGGAGAAAGAGAGAGAGAGAGACAGAGGGGGAGAGAGAGACAGAGAGAGGGAGACAGAGAGAGATAGAGAGAGAGGGACAGACACAGAGAGAGAGAGAGAAAGAGAGACAGGCACAGGGAGAGCAATTAAACCTAAAGGGAGAGAAAGAGAGACAGACAGACAGACAGATTGGGAGAAAGAGAAACAGATAGAGAGACAGAGGGAGATGGAGAGAGAGGGAGAGAGGGAGAGGGAGAGAGACAGAGAGAGAGAGGGAGATGGAGAGAGACAGAGAGAGGGATTGAAAGAGAGACAGACAGACAGAGACATACGGGGAGAAAGAGGGACAGAAAGAGTTAGCAAGACAGAGAGAGTTAGAGAGACAGAGAGAGGGAGACATGTGTGCGAGAGAGAGATGGGGAGAGACAGGAGAGAGAGAACGGGAAAAAAAGAGAGAGGAAGGGAGGAGAAAGAGAGAGAGAGACCGGGGAAAAGAGAGAGACAGAGACGGGAGAAAGAGAGCCAGATGGGAGAGAGAGACCGGGGAAAAGAGAGGGAGAGACAGAGAAAAAGAAAGAGAGAGAGAGAGAGAAAAAGAGACAGAGAGAAAGAAAGTGATTAGAGAATAGAGAGAAACAGAGACCACAGAAAGAGAGAGAGAGAGAAGAAACAAGGAAGAGAAGGAAGAGAAGAGAACATAAAGAGAGAGAGTCATGAGAGTTGTGGGAGAGAAAGATTGGGGAAGACAATATAGACCACTTTGTCATCTCTCTCCGCTCCCCCGAGTGTGGGAGAGAGATATATAATATAAAAAAGTGTGTGTATATATATATCTATATATATCCCCCCCAATTATATAATATATATTATATGTAATATATATTATTATTTATATATATATTGGTATAAATATATGGTATAGAAGTTGGGACACACACTCGCCGTCACCACCACTTACGACACACAGACCCTCAACAAATTATAGAGAGAGTACAGCATTGGTCAGACCCTTACACTCAATTCTGGAGTAGTGCAGAGAAAGAGGCTGAATTTTGGTCCGCAACAAGCCCTCATTATACGGAAAGATGTCAACAAAATAGAGAGAGTACAATGTTTACTAAGCCCACTGATAGGCTTGCCTGGGTTCAGCGAAACTAATTTTGCAGAGAAAGATGAACAAAGTTAGAGTCATGAATTGGAGAAGGAACGGGAGACTTGATAGAGGTCTATAAAATGATGAGAGGGAATAGATCTTTACGTCAGAGTTGGGAGCGTGGATAGGCTTTTATCCATTGAGGAGTAGTGGAAGATTCAAACAAGAGGACAGGCGCGCGTGAATTGAGAATAAGGGACAGACGTTTAGGATAACATGAGGGGAACTTCTTTAACTCATAAGGAGTGGGAGCTGTGTGGAACCTCAGCCACACCCTGATGATGCTGCACACTGAAGGTAGACACACTAAATGCTGCAGTCACTTTGTCATAGAGTGTGGAGAGGGAGAGGACCAGACAGAGAGAGAGAAAGAGAGAGACACAGATATATATATTTTTAGGTATATATATATATAAAATATATATACATATATATATATATTACACCTTTTTATGTATATATATACTTTTATATATATCTTCTATACCTCTATACCTTTATATTTGAGTACAGGAGCAGGGAGGTTCTACTTCAGTTGTACAGGGTCTTGGTGAGACCACACCTGGAGTATTGCGTACAGTTTTGGTCTCCACATCTGAGGAAGGACATTATTGCCATAGAGGGAGTGCGGAGAAGGTTCACCAGACTGATTCCTGGGATGACAGGACTGTCTTATGAAGAAAGACTGGATAGACTCGGTTTATACTCTCTGGAATTTAGGAGATTGAAAGGGGATCTTATAGAAACTTACAAAATTCTTAAGGGGTTGGACAGGCTAGATGCAGGAAGATTGTTCCCGATGTGGGGAGTCCAGGACCAAGGGTCACAGCTTAAGGATAAGGGGAAATCCTTTAGAACGAGATGAGAAAGACTTTTTTCACACAGAGAGTGGTGAGTCTCTGGAACTCTCTGCCACAGAGGGTAGTTGAGGCCAGTTCATTGGCTATATTTAAGAGTGAGTTGGATGTGGCCCTTGTGGCTAAGGGGATCAGAGGGTATGGAGAGAAGGCAGGTACGGGATACTGAGTTGGATGATCAGCCATGATCATATTGAATGGCGGTGCAGGCTCGAAGGGCTGAATGGCCTACTCCTGCACCTAATTTCTATGTTTCTATGTTTCTATATATATAATATATAATATATAAATATAAATATATATATATAAAGGTATTGAAGTTGGAATGTAATGTTAAAATTGTACAATTTTAGAGAGAGAGAGAGAGAGAGAGAGAGAGGGAGACAGAGAGAGTGAGAGGGAGACAGACAGACAGAGAGAGAGAGACAGAGACACAGAGAGAAAGAGACGGAGGTGGCGAGAGAGAGAAAGAGAGAGATGGAGAGAGAGAGAGAGACAGAGAGAGAGAGGACAGAGAGAGAGGGGCAGAGAGAGAGAGAGAGAGAGAGAGAGGGGGGGGAGAAAGACAGATAGAGGGAGAGAACGAGAGAGACATATATATATATGTGTATAAAAGTATATATATACCTTTTTAATATCCTGTTTGCCAGCTTGTTGACCCTCTGTGTTCCCCTCCTGCAGTGTTTAGGAGCCGTTGCTGTGGATGGAGAGACGGGAACGTGAGCGGTCATTGAGGGCGGCCAGGGTTCCTGCGAGCCCCCCCCCCCCCCCCCCATCTGCTCGGTGTGCGGGCTGAGCTTCGAGAGGCTGTGCTTCGATGGAGGGCCACATGACGGGGCACAACAAGGAGAAGCGTTATGAGTGTGACGTGTGTGGCAAGGCCTGGCAGCGCCCGAGCCATCTGGAGATCCGGGTGGACACGGGAGAACGGGAGAACGCCCCTTCGACTGCTCCGACTGCGGCAAAGGCTTGAAGTCGTTCCTGGATCTGAAGAGGCACAGGTGCCTGCACACCGGGGAACGACTCCACACCTGCAACAACTGTGGCAAGGGCTTCACCCGCTCCAGCTACCTGCTGGTGTACCAGCGCAACCACACCGGCGAGCGCCCCTACACCTGCGCCCAGTGTGGCAAGGGCTTCACTCAGTCCAGCACCCTGCTGTCCCACCAGCGCACCCACACCGGTGAGCGCTGCACCCAATGTGGCAAGGGCGTCACCAAGTCCAACTGCTCCGATTGTGGCAAAGGCTTCAAGTCGTTCCAGGATCTGAAGAGGCACAGGCGCCTACAAACCGGGGAACGACCCCACACCTGCAACAACTGTGGCAAGGGCTTCACACCGGCGACCGTCCCGTCCCCAGCCCAGTGTGTGGAGAGCGCGTTGCCATGGCCTCCCACGCCCTGTCTCACCTGCGCGTGCACACCAGTGGCCAGCCCTACGACTGCCCGTACTGCGGCAAGGGTTGAGGCAGCACCGGCAGACCCACGTTGGCGAGCAGCTATTCCCACTGTGACATGGGCATGCGGACTGCGGGACCACCAGTGGATACACACCGGAGAGAGACCCTTTGTGTGCGCTGAGTGTGGCAAGAGTTTCACCCGCATGTCCAGCCTGTGGCAGCACCGGCGTACCCAGAGTGGGGAGTGTAGCTTCCCGTGCCCGTCCTGTGGTAAGGGGTTCACCCACCTTGACTACCTGCTGGAACACCGGTGAAACCACACTGGCCAGCACCCCTTCACCTGCCCGCTCTGTGGCAAGTCCTTTGCCCGCTCCTCCAGCCTGCAGGCACACCGCCATGTGGATAGGCGCTGTTTAGGTAAACACAAAATACTGGAAGGAATGGGTAACGTTTCAGGTTGTTTCCTAAGTCACCCGTTCCTTCTCTCCAGACATGCTGCCTGTCCCTCTGAGTCTGTTTTCTAAACCAGCATCTGCAGTTCCTTGTTTTTAAACCATTCTGGTTAACCATCTCTGCACATTCCCCAAAGCCAAGCTGCACGCAAGTTGGAGGGACAGCAGTGTCCACACCCGACACGTCCCCCGTACATTCCCCTCCAAAGTGCCGGTATAACTCAGCAGGTCAGCCATCCGTGGTGGGAATCGGATGGAGAAGTGTTCCTTATATAAGCGCTCCTTGCCCCTGACGTGGAGCAGACAATCAACAGTACCAGTATCACATTCATACTGTACCAAGTGAAAATGCAAAAGTGAGCCAAGCTGCACACAGCCGACTGCTCACAGTAACAGCTGGCTGCCACTGGCCCAAAAACTTAAAGGCATTTAAGGACAAGGACAAAGGACATTTATTGTCACATACACCATTTCTGGTGTAGTGAAAATTGAGTTCCCATTTGCAGCACACCAATAAAAGTAAGACATCACTTTAAAAAAGAATTGAACATAAAACATAATAACATACCCCCACAATGGTTCCCACTGTGAGGAAAGGCACAAAGTCCATTCCTGGAATTCTCTTTTTTTTAAAGAAAGTTTTGACGCATTTGTGCCTTACGTAACAAATAAACCAAGTTTATACTGTCCTCACTGTGAAAGAGTTTAATTTGGTTAAGTTTGGTTCGTAAATTAAAAATGGAGATTTGCTGAGAACAGAAAGCAGTCTAATTTAAAAGAGAATTTGCCCAGCAGAATAAATTCTGGGAAAATCTTAGAAGCTTGGTTTATACTAATCATTGAAACAATGTATTAACATAGAGCTGTATTGTCTGGGCACAGCACCATATTAGATATCTGTCTGAACTGCCTGTCCCAGCTAAGGACAAGGTAGTGGCTTTCATCCGAGTCTTACAAGCTTCTTTTAGATCACAGGCGGATGCCCATTCTGGAACCAAGATAGAAGTCATTTGAAAACAAAATGAAGTTAGTTGTCCTTCCGGAATGGGCAGCTGTACTGAAGCTGTGCCAAGATTTGAGAATAAGGCTGATATTGCAAATATATGTGTCCAGCCTCCCTTGTTTCGCTTAGGCTACGGATCTTTCACTCAGATTTAGAAGGTGTGTTTTATTGATAATAAAATGTATAATTACTCTAACCTTCCTTTGTTCTTTGAGTGAAGCCCGAGAAGCACTGAGCAACGTGTGTGCTCTTTGTAGATCTCGCCACTCCCGTCTGGCTAATTGATTTAAAGATTGCTTTGGTTTACCTTTAACAATTTTGTTGCTGTCTGCTTTCTTTAAGAGATGAACTTTGACAACTGGGCTCTTTGGCATTCTTCAGAATTCATGTTGTACTATCAATAATGAATGAAAATGCCAACCATCTCCAGAAATGATAAGAAATTATTCTCGCCTCCATGCTTATCTGCAGCCGTAGGGCAGTCGCACACCTCCCCACTAAGCTCTGAACTACGAAATAATATATTATTTGTACTATTTGTTATTTGTTGATCACACACACCCTCCACCTCACACACTAACACACAGACACACACTCTCTCACACACACACACACACACACACACACACACACACACACACACACACACACACACACACACACACACACACAGACTCATACACACACACACACACACAGTCTCATATACACACACACGCACACATTCACACACACACATTCACACACACACAGACTCATATACACACACACGCAATCTCGTATACACACATACACACATTCACACACACTCATACACACTCACATATTCACACACACACACACAGACTCATACACACATACACTGACTCATACACACATTCAGGCAAACACACACACTGACTCACACACACTCACACACACACACACACACACACAGACTCATACACATTCCGACATACACACACAGGCACAGACTCATACACACATTCACACACACTCACACACACATACACACACATCACACACACACCACACATACACACACAGACTCATACACACACAGACTCATACACACATTCACGCGCACACACACACAGACTCGTACACACACAGACATACACACATTCACATACACACACAGACTCATACACACATTCACGTTCACACAGACTCATACACACATTCACACACACACAGACTCATACACACATTCACATACACACACACACACACAGTCATACATATACACAGACTCATACACACAGAGTCATACACACATTCACATACACACACACACACAGAGGGGGGATAGAGAGGGAGGGGGGATAGAGAGGGAGGGTGGGGGATAGAGGGGGGGGGATAGAGGGAGGGGGGGGATAGAGAGAGGGGGGGGATAGAGAGGGGGGGGGGATAGAGAGGAGGGGGGGGGATAGAGGGGGGGGGGGATTAGAGAGAGGGGGGGGGATAGAGAGGGGGGGGATAGAGAGGGGGGGGGATAGAGAGGGGGGGGAGGATAGAGAGGGGGGGGATAGTGAGGGGGGGAGTGGTAAAAACAGAGAGGGAGAAAGAGCAAGATAGAAGAGGTGAGTGGGAAAAAGAGAGAGAGAGGGGGGAGAGAGAGCGAGAGATAGAAGGGGAGATAGAGGGAGAGAGAGGGTGAGAGGGAGAGGGAGAGAGCAATTACATTGGTGGCTGATCGCTGTTCAATTGGTGATATCTGCTGGATTATGGATTATGAAGTCCAAGACTGATCTCCTCTCTCTCCCTCCCCCTCTCTAGCTCAGCGAGGCTGAGAAAACGGCGACGAGCCCACTCTCTCTCCGCTCCCCCATCTTCTCTCATCTCTCTCTCTCCCTCTTCTCTCTCTCTCTCCCTCCCTCTCTCTCTCTCCTCCCTCTCACTCTCTCCCCCTCTCTCTCTCTCCTCCCCCCCCCTCTCTCTCTCCTCCTACTCTCTCTCTCCCCTCTCTCCCCCTTCCTCTCTCTCCCTCTCTCTCTTATCCCCTTCCCTCTCTCCCTCCCTCTCTCTCCCCCTCTCTCCCCTTTCAATCTCTCTCCCCCCTCTCTCTCCCTCTCAATCCCCCTCTCTCCCCCCTCTCTCCTCCCTCTCTCTCACCCCCTCTTTCTCCTTATCTCTCTCTCTCTCACTCTCATCTCTCTCTCCCCTTGCTCTCTCTCCAATCTCCCCTTCTCTCTCATCTGCCTCTCTCTTCTCCTCCTCACTCCCCTCATCTCTCTCTCTCTCTCTCTCTCTCTTATCTCTCACTCTCCCCCTCTCTCTCTCTCTCCCTCTCACTCTCCCCCTCTCTCTCTCCCCCTCTGTCTCTCCCCTTCTCTCTCTCCCCCGCTCTCTCTCCCCCTTCTTCTCCCCTCTCACTCACCCCCCTCTCTCCCCTTCTCTCTCCCCTTCTCTCTCCCCTTCTCTCTCCCCCTTCTCTCTCACCCCTCTCTACTCCCCCCTCTCTCTCTATATCTTTCTCTCCTCCCCCTCTCTCTCTCATCTCTCTCTCCCCCTCTCTCTCTATTCTCCTCCCCCTCTCTCTCTCTTCCCCTCTCTCTCACCTCCCTCTCTCTCTTCTCCCCTCCTCTCTCTCTCTCACTCTCTCTCTCTCCCCCTCTCTCTCTCCCCCTCTCACTCTCTCTCCCCCTCTATTATCTCTCTCTCCTCCCTCTCTCCTCTCCCCTCCCTCTCAAACTCCCCTAAATTATCTCTCTCTCTCACATCTCTCTCTTCTCTCTTATATCTCTCTTCGCTTTCTCTCTCTCCCCCTCTTCCTCCCTCTCACCCCCCCCCTCTCTTATCTCTCTCTTCCCCTCTCTCTCTCCCTCTTTCCCCTTCTCTCTCCCCTTCTGTCTCTCCCTCTCCCCTTCTCTCTCTGTAGGTTAATTGTCCTCGGTGAATATATATTGTCCCCAGTGTGTGTAGGACAGTGTTAGTGTGCGGGGATCGCTGGTCGCAACGGACTCGGTGGGCCAAAGGGCCTATTTCCGCGCTGTATCTCTGAACTAAATTGAACCAATCAACAATCTATCTATCTCTGCCTTAAATATATACACTGACTTGTGGCCTCCACCGCCCTCTGTGGCAATGAATCCCACAGATTCACCACCCTCTGGCTAAAGAAATTCCTCCTCATCTCCTTCCTAAAGGAATGTCCTTTACTTCCGAGGCTGTGCCCTCTGGTGCTAGACTCTCCCACTAGTGGAACCATCCTCTCCACATCCACACTATCCGGGCCTTTCACTATTCGGTGAAGTTTCAATGAGGTTCCCACTCATCCTTCTAAGCTCCAGCGAGTAGAGGCCCAGCGCCGTCAAACGCTCATCATACGTTAGTTAACCCACTCGTACCTTCCAGGGATCTGTTCCTGTAAAAACAACCCTCTCTCCAGAGCCAGCACATCCTTCCTCAGAGACGGGGCCCAAAACTACTCGACAAAGCTCCAAATGCGGCCTTGTCGAACCTCGGTGTTTACGGCCCTGTTTTTGGACACAAGCCCTCTCGACATTCGGTGGCAAGAACAAAAAATCCCAAAAGATCCCAGTCAAGCATGAATTCCCCGTCGCAAATCCATGACTCGGAACGATCCTGTTCCTGCTACTCAAATGTGCGGCTATTCCATCTTTTATAATTGACTCCAGCATCTTCCCCACCACCGATGTCAAGCTGAGGTTGTCCACTTTGGCGGCAGAAAAAAGGGGGCAGATTATTATCTCAAGGGGGTTAGGTTAGGTAAGAGGGAGGTACAGCAAGACCTGGGTATCCTTGTACACCGGTCACTGAAAGTTGCCGTGCAGGTACAGCAGGCAGTGAAGAAAGCTAATGGGATGTTGGCCTTCATAACAAGACGATTTCAGTATAGGAGTAAAGAGATCCTTCTGCAGTTGTACAGGGCTCTCGTGAGACTACATTTGGAGTATTGTGTGCAGTTTTTTGCCATTATTGGCCTTCATAACAAGAGGATTTGAGTAAAGCAGCAAAGAGGTCCTTCTGCAGTTGTATAGGGCTCTGTTGAGACCACATCTGGAGTATTGTGTACAGTTTTGGTCTCCTAATTTAGGAAGGACATCCTTGTGATTGAGGCAGCGTAGGTTCACGAGATTGATCCCTGAGATGGCGGGACTGTCATATGAGGACAGATTGAAAAGACTAGGCTTGTATTCACTGGAGTTTAGAAGGATGAGGGGATATCTTGTAGAATCATATAAAATTATAAAAGGACTGGACAAGCTAGATGCAGGAAAAATGTTCCCAATATTGGGCGAGTCCAGAACCAGGAGCCACACAGTCTTTGAATAAAGGGGAGGTCATTTAAGACTGAGATGAGAAAAAAACTTTTTCACCCTGCGAGATGTGAATCTGTGGCAATTTGGGACTGAGATGAGGAGAAACTTTTCCACCCAGAGAGTTGTGAATCTGTGGCCATTTGGGACTGAGATGAGGAGAAACATTTCCATCCAGAGAGTTGTGTGAATTTGTGGAATTCCTTGCCACAGAGAGCAGTGGAGGCCAAGTCACTGGATGGATTTAAGAGAGAGTTGGATAGAGCTCTAGGGGCTAGTGGGGTCAAGGGATATGGGGAGAAGGCAGGCACGGGTTATTGATAGCGGACGATCAGCCATGATACAATGAATGGCGATGTTGATGGAAGGGACGATATGCCTCCCTCCTGCACCTATTTTCGATGTTTCGATGCTAACTGGTCTATGAAGCCACGATCTATCGAGGACTAAGTCTTTGTCACAATTGTAGAATCTGTGGCCACGGGAATTTATTTACAGGTGCAACATAACCATGGTCACTTGATTCCAAGACTTGAAGCAGGAACGAGGATGGATTTCCAGTTTTTGGCCCAATGGGCGACTGAGTTCCCAGCTCGCTAAAGAAGGTGGATGATTTCTCCTCACTCAGAGCCATTTTCGTCATTTATCAGTTTCATGAGAAGTCTGTTCAGATCATCCTCTTTCACTTTAGATTCTTCCACTCGCATGTTCTTCAAATGCCTGAAGAGAAGGTGGAGAAAAGTGGTGCCGTGTTGTAGTTTCATGATGCCCCCCCCCCCCACCCCACCCCTCGTTCTTCTAAACTCCAGCGAGTACAGGCCCACAGCCCACAAATGCTCATCGTACGTTAGTTAAACCCACTCGTATTCTTGCCATAGAGGGGGCACAGAGAAGGGTTCTCCACACTGATTCATGGATGGCAGGACTTCCCCATATGAAGAAAGAGTGGATAGACTCGGCTTGTACTCGCTGGAATTTAGTAGATTGAGGGGGGATCTCATAGAGACTTACAAAATTCTTAAGGGGTTGGACAGGCTAGATGCAGGAAGATTGTTCCGATGTTTGGGGAAGTCCAGAACAAGGGGTCACACTGTTTAAGGATAAGGGGGAAGTCTTTTAGGATAGAGATGAGAAAATCATTTTTCACACAGAGAGTGGAGAATCTGTGGAATTCTCTGCCACAGAAGGTAGTTGAGGCCAGTTTGTTGGCTATATTTAAGAGGGGAGTTTAGATGTAGCCCTTGTGGCTAAAGGGATCAGGGGGTATGGAGAGAAGGCAGGTACAGGATACTGAGTTAGAGGATCAGACATGATCATATTGAATGGCGGTGCAGGCTCGAAGAGCCGAATGGCCTCCTCCTGCACCTATTGTCTATGTTTCTATGTACCTTCCTGGGATCTGTTCTTGTCAAAACAACCCTCTCTCCAGAGCCGGCACATTCTTCCTCAGACACGGGGCCCAAAACTATTTGACAAGGCTCCAATTGGGGCTAGTGTAGCCTCAGCATTTACGGGCCTGTTTTTGGACACAAGCCCTCTCGAAATTTGGTGGCAAGAACAGGAAGGCAGATTACTATCTGAATGTATCAAGTTGGGGAAAAGGGGAAGTACAACGGGATCTGGGGGTCCCTTGTTCATCAGTCTTGTAAGTAAGCATGCAGGTACAGCAGGCAGTGAAGAAAGTGAATGGCTGTTGGCCTTCATAACAAGAGGAGTTGAGTACAGGAGCAAAGAGGTCCTTCTGCAGTTGTACAGGGCCCTGGTGAGACCACACCTGGAATGTTATGTGCAGTTTTGGTCCACTAAATTTGAGGAAGGATATTCTTGCATATTGAGGGGCCCAGCATAAGGTTCACCAGGTTAATTCCCGGGATGGCGGGACTGTCATATGCTGAGAGAATGGGGCGACTGGGCTTGTACACTCTGGAGTTTAGAAGGATGAGAGGAGATCTTATTGAAACATATAAGATCATTAAGGCTTTGGACACGCTAAGAGGCAGGAAACATGTTCCCGATGATGGGGGAGTCCAGAACCAGGTGGCCACAGTTTAAGAAAAAGGGGTCGGCCCCTTGGGACTGAGATGAGGAGAAAACTTTTCCCACCCAAAGTTGTGAATCTGTGCCATTTGGGACTGAGATGAGGAGAAACTTTTCAATCCAGAAAGTTCTGAATCTGTGACCATTTGGGACTGTAGATGAGGAGAAACTTTTCCACCCAGAGAGTTGTGAATCTATAGCCATTTGGGACTGAGATGAGCAGAAACTTTTCACCCAGAGAGTTGTGAATCTGTCCATTTGGGACGGTGATGAGGAGAAACCTTTCAACCCAGAGAGTTTGTGAATCTGTGGAATTTTCTGTGGAGGCCGGTTTATCTGGATGCTCTGTGGAGGCCGGTTATCCTCTGTGGGAGATTCCTCTGTGGAGGCCGGTATATCTGGATGCTTTCAAGAGAGAGCTAGATAGGGGCTCTTAAAGATAACGGAGTTATGGATATGGGGAGAGGCAGGTATTGGGTTACTGATTGGGGATGATCGCATGATCACAGTGAATGGCTGAAGGGGAGGGAGGGGGGGAATTTTACCTGATGTAACACAAACAGGCGACCGAACCGATGGCCACGATGAACAGACCCAATAATATCCCATAATTTAACAATATTTTGCTTCCTGAGGGAGAGAGTGAGGGAGAGAGAGAGAGGGAGAGGCAGAAAGGAGTAGAGAGAGACAGAGGGGGGGAACGTTTCACTGTTTTGTGAGGGATAAAGTGATTAAAACCCATTAAAGTAAGGAGTTTTAATAGAATCCGAAACTGAGAGGGGCTGGAGAAAGGGTTCTGAAGGTTGCCAGACCCATCCTTGTGTCCTTGAGTAAGAAGTAATAGCATTGTATAGCAGTAGAAGGGAGTGATGTAGAGAGATCCCTATCAGTGGAAGGGAGTGATAGAGGGGACCCTTGTCACTATAGCTTAGCTTTGTACTGATTAAGGAGAACTGAGAGGGTTATTCACTAAGAGGTGAGTAAAACTAGGGTAAGGTCATGAGCAACTGAGAATGCTTAATAGAATAAATGAATATTACAACACACCCCTGGTCAAGAAACTGCTCATTACCATGAACATGTTTGAACATGCGATGTATGATATGGGAGGTGCGAGGGGATGTACGGTGGGATGTACCTACAGATTGTGCACCTAGACCCTGAATTGGAGAAGGGTCCAGAGGGAGGGTTTGAATGTTAAAATTCTGTGAGGGGAGTTATGAATAAAAATTGATTAATATATATATAATATCAATGTAAAAATTCGAAATATATAATGAAAATTAGGACGATGATATATAATAAATATGAAGAAGAATGAATATATATGATATGATATGAACAATATGATACATCATATGATTCTTTGGCTTCGGTGTGTCTCGACTTGGAGAGGCACTCGGGTCTGCAGATTCGTGAGGAATAAAGAACTCTTGCTTCCAAGATTTAGTCTTTGAGCAGTGATTGTGAGCACAAAGCGTATCTCACAAACTGGGGGCTCGTCCCGGATCGCCACTCCGGCTGCTTGGTGGAGGCAAAGAAGGAGGGGAAGGTGCACCCCTGTTTTCTGATTTCAGCAAGTCCCTGATCTCCTTGCTTGCCATCAGCAGTTTGAGCGAGTGATATTCGGTGGGAAAGACTCGGAAAGCAAGAGGGGGTGTAAGGTAATAAATACAATACGGGACGGTTCGAGCGATTCTTGGTGCACAGGACCCAGGTAAGAAAAGCGACTATTAAGTATTGCGCTGGGCAGGGGGGCCGGGGTCTGTCGGACGGGAATAGTCCGACGAGACAATGGGAAACCGGAGAACGGGGAAAAGTAAGGGGTCCGGGGGGAACCAGGATGAGGCTCATACTGATTATGGAGCCTAGCACATTCCGCCCGATAGTCCGTTGGGGCGAATGTTTGTATGGGATGGGGGTGAAGGAAACACCCGGGGTAAGAGTAAGGAAACTATGATAAAGTTTTGTTACTTTGAGTGGCCAAAGGAGCCTATTCGAGGGAGCGCAGTGTGGTGGCCGCGGTTGGGTTCAAATGAGGACTGGGTGGGACAGGCGTTGAATGTTTTTGTGAATGAAAGACAAACGCCGAATCAAATAGAAAAGGAATATGCCCAGTGCTGGAAACCCAATAATGGGATGTTTCCGTTAAAGACGGAAAGAGAGCAGGATGAACCTGACTGGCCACCAATTGGTGATGATCAACATGGCTTCAAAACAACAGCTTGAGAGTTTAAGAGAAGATCTAATTTGTCCCATCTGTTTCGACTTATTCACCGATCCGGTGTCACCAGACTGCGGCCACAACTTCTGCCGCTCCTGTATCACGCAGTTATGGGAAACTGAAGATAGAAACTCATGCCCGGAATGTAGGGAGGAGTTTGCGGAGCGCACCCTCAGGGTTAGTCGGGCCTTGGTGAGACTGTCTGAAAAAGCTCGAACACTGAGCCTGAATCTCAAAGAGAAGGAAAGTAAACTTCACTGCGAGGCACACCAGGAGGAACTGAAGCTGTTTTGTGAAACTGACAAGAAACTGATCCGTCGCCTATCTCCTTCGCTCCTTAGATGCTGCTGCACCAGCTTGTTGTGTACCCTCGATTCTCCAGCATCTGCAGTTCCTTCTTTAAAAAAAAAAAAAAAGAAACTGATCTGTGTGGTTTGTGCCGCTGGGCGGGAACACAAGTCTCACAGCTTCATGACGGTAGACGAAGCTGTTGAAATGTACAAGGTAAAATAAATCGGATTGTGATTACTTTCCTGTTTCATGACATTGTTTGTATCTGATTCTATTATTCTGTTTTTTTTTCTTCACAACTCCAATCTAAGGCTGTGATCAAATCTTCCTTAGAATCTCTCTCACTCAAAATAAATTGGCCTTGGAACAATATGGTTCTGCAACAGAAGCAGAAGATTTGTGGAGTTCTTGGTAAGGTCTCCTCCTTCCAAAGCCGAAATCTTGAGCAGATTTATTATCCATATTGCATTGTAATAATGTCTGTCTTTCATTTGCCAGGATCAGTCACAGTTTCTGCAGTCCCACATCAGGTCCCTGTTTGCTGAACTGCACCAGATTTTTCATCGATAAAGAACAACGCCTACTTAAATATCTTAGCGTGGAGAAGGAGATGGTTCTAAATACAATGGAGAAAAATCTTCAAGAGATTCAAGTGCATTTGAATCTTATGCAGCAGGAACACCCAATGTTACAGCAACAACTGGATCAAGTAAATGGTGTGACATTACTCCAGGTAAGAGTTTACTTATCACTTTAGTTCAATTATAATGCACAGTCACAGCCTGTTTACTAAAACGTTCTATAAGATTTATTAAGGACCACTGCATAATTGTGTCTTTGAGTTTTGGTCTTGTCACAAACAGATATGATGTCCCGTTAAGCGTCTTAAGACATGTCTTGCCAAATGTAAGATTCACCAAGAGGCCAGTTCATTGGCCAGTTCATACTGAAATTGAATGATCAGCCATGGTCATATTGAATGGTGGAGCAGGCTCGAAGGGACGAACGGGCCTACTCCTGCACCTATTTTCTATGTTTCGATCAAATCATGCATTTCATTAAATACGGTAAATGAGTTCAGTATTTGTAGTATTTCCCTTTACTTGCATTCTTTCGCTATACCACAGTGTTCTTCTACTTTGCACTTCCTCCGTTGGTTCTACTTCTTTACTGAACTTTTTCTTACTATCAGTGTGTCCACCGTCCTAATAGTTGAGGATTTTCGGCAGACTGTCAAACGATTTGGATAGAGGGCGATCACGGTGGCGCAAACAGTGATAGAGCCTTTACAGCGAATGCAGCGACGGTGGAGACCAGGTTCGATCACGCCTACGGGTGCTGTCTTTACGGAGTTGAGTTTGTACGTTCACCCGTGACTGCGTGGGTTGTCTCTGAGATCTTCAGTTTCCTCCCACACTACAAAGACCTACAAGGTTGTAGGTTAATTGTCTTGGGAAAATATGACAAATAGTCCCTAGTCGCTGTAGGATAGTGTTAAAGTGTGCGGGGCTCGCGGGGTAGGCCTGTGGACCAGGTGGTCTCTGAAGGGCTTGTTTCACGCTGTATCTCTAAACTTTAAACTAAAAGCAGGGAGGGGGGGGGGGGGGTTGAGGGGTGGGATTCTGCGTTGGATGTGGAATGTTGGCTCAATCAATTGGATTTTGTGTTGTATTATTTTTCAGGAAGAAGCTGGTCACAAGCGAAGGTATGATGTATTCTTTATTGAACCCCTGTACAATTTTGTGGAATAATTCACAGGGTGTTGACATGAATATTAAAACAAATTATCTAATTATTCGCAGGGTTGGAGGTGTGGGTGCATACCAGTGTCGGTGGCAGAAGGAGCTCTGCCGGTTTTGAAAAATTCGATCACCCGTTTTTGTTGAACGTTTACCTTTGAGAAAAATGTTTGGCATCATTAAGCGAGGTAAACATTGACACAAATTCATCCATTTGCTACGTACATATATTAGATATCTGTGTGCAAAGAAGACAAAATATAATGGAGATAAGTGGAATTAGTTTTGATTAGTTTATTATTTTCGCGTGTGCAGTGAAAAGCGTTTATTTGTTAGATTATTAAATTAATATTTATCTAGTCCGCAATACAAAACCTGCATGGCAATCATGCCTGTCAATCGTCAGCGGGCGAAATCAGGTCCATGAACACAAGAACACAACACAACCTAAACTCAGTTCATGAGGGAACCACACATCCTGTACACATTCACACTTCATAAACAGTCGGACACATGAACTCGAATCCCAGAGCAGCAGTGAAGCAACTTCAATCCAATCAATTAATTCACTCACTGGGGATCAAAAGTTCATAAGGTCATAGGGGATAGGAGCAGAATTAGGCCATTCGGCCCATCAAGTCTACTCCACCATTCAATCATGGTTGATCTATCTCTCCGTCCTAACCCCATTCTTCTGCCTTTTTCCCATAACCCCTGACACCCGTCCTAATCTAGGATCTCTATCTCTGCCTTAAATAAATGTCCACTGACTTGGCCTCTAGTGCCTTCTGTGGTAAAAATGTTCACAGATTTAACACCCTCTAACTAAAGAAATTCACACCTCATCTACTTCCGCATAAAGAAACGCCCTTTAATACTGAGGCTTCTGAGACTCTCCCACAAGTGGAAACATCCTTTCCCACATCCACTCTATCCCATGCCTTTCATTATTCGATAAGGTTTCAATGAGGTCCCCCTTATCCCTCTAAACTCCGGCGATGAGTACAGGCCCAATGCGTCAAATATTCATGCCATTGGGTTGATTGTTATTATCATAAACAATGCGCTGATGTTACCAGCAATGTAAATCTGTCCCCATACACACACTCAATGGTACTTTTATATATCACATGTGTAATGCACAGTTAAATTATTTTTAGCATATTTACACACATGCTGCCACAGCCATGTTTAGCGTCATTTCCAAAGTCTTGCACCGCCCGCACGCTCTGTCTACTGGAGCAGCTCCCAATCCAGGCGAATCCCAGGCTCCTGCAGTGCCTTCCTCTGTCACCTTCAACCAGATCGGCCCATGAAGCGACATCCCTCTCCTTGCCTGCCGTCTTTTGGGTCCCAGGACGCTTCCTGCAGCCACCTTGAGGGCGTGGGGGTGGAGGCATTGCTCTCCCAGGTCTCCTCCTTACCGGCCCTTGCTCCTCGCGTCCGACGTCTCCAGCGAATCACTACTCCCCCTCCTCTTTATCCTTTCCTCTCCCTACCCGGGCCAGCATGGAGCCTCAGGCCTATAGTCTTGTTGCTGGTTGACCTCTGATCTGCCCTTTTGTGAGCCTCACAGTAATTATGAAATGGCCAAACAGGGAGGCAGTGACATTAAGACTTGGAGGAGGCCATAATTAGTGTGTAGAAAGGAAGGAACTGCAGATGTGGTTTATTGCGATGGTATACACAAAGTGCTGGAGAAACTGAGCGGGAAGGGGCAGCTCTGAGTCCAAAGAAGGGTCGGAACTGAAATCTCATCACCCTTTTGCTCCAGAGATGCTTGCTAATCCCACTTATATTCATCTACACCAATTAATATCATACAACAATAAGTAAATATCAATATTTAGTAAAATGCCCCACAGCCTGTCAGCCCTTGCACATTTCCCTCTATGATGTGGTCTAGGTGGATTTTGGCTTAAGCGCAGGTGTAACTCTGGAGTTTAGTTTAGAAGGAGTTGAGAGGATATCTTATTGAATTATATAGAGGATTAAAGGGTTTGGACATGCTAGAGTTGGAAACATGTTCCCGATGTTGCGGTATTCCAGACCAGGGGCCACAGTTTAAGAATACCGGTAAGTCATTTAGAAACGAGAGACGGAAACACTTTTTTACACAGAGAGTTGTGGAGTCTGTTGGATTCTCTGCCGCAGAGGGTAGTGGAGGCCGGTTCTCTGGAAAAACTTTCAAGAGATTGCCTAGATAGGGCTCTTGTAGGTAGCTGTGTCAAGGGGATATGGAGAAGGCAGGATTGGGGTACTGATTGTGGATGTTCTGCAATGATCACATTGAATGGCGTGCTAGCTTGAAGGGCCGTATGGCCTACTCCTGTCACCTATTGTCTATGTCTATTGAGATGTCCACCCTTACTTCCCACTGGTACTGGAATCCAGAAGCTGAAAATGTGCTCCGACCAAAGTGCCATCTGGCTGTTCCCTCCCACACACACCTGACATGTTGAGTTCCCTCAATTTTATATATTATATGCTTAAGATTTCCAACACTACATGTCACGAATCCCGGGACTAAACACTTATACACCATTTATAGACTATAAAGTGGATAACTCTTCGGGAGAGGCAGTCATATCTCTGGATTTGGGGAGAGAAGGATTGGGTGACGTTTTGGGTCGAAACCCTTCTTCAGCCTGAGAGTTGCTGCCTGTCCGCTGAGTTACTCCAACGTTTTTTGTCTATCTGCGGTTTAACCAGCATCTGCAGTTTCCTTTCCTAAACATACAATTTATTATCGACACCCAGTTGCCAGCATACGTGTTTAAAAAACATGGGTTGTAATTTATCATGTGTGCTTAGTAATAATATTTGTTTTGCATAGAATTACATCTTGCTTGCACTGTTAACCACTAACCTGCTACGTCATTGATTATTCACAGAGATGCACAACAACCCCACAAATTCTCCTCGTTCATGTGATAATCATCTGCCCAGTTAGCATTACTCTAAGTTATAAAACTGAGATGCCACGCAGACAAATCACCCAGATCCTCAATTTGTCGGGAGCGCTGGGGGAATGCAGTACAGGAACTCATTTGTGACCAAGCCAGTGCCCATTGCCGGGTTTGCCCCATATCCTGTTGAACTTTTCCTGATCATGTACCCTGTACAAAGGAGGTGTTCATGTCCCACGTACGTACAGAGAGTTGTGCCTGTGGAATGCTCTGCCTCAGAGGGCGGTGCAGGCTGGATCTCTGGATACTTTCAAGAGGAGCTAGATAGGGATCTCTTGAAGTCAGGGGATACGGGGAGAAGGCAGCCACAATCACATTGAATGGCGGTGCTGATCAGACAGCGAAATGGCCTACTTCCTCCTATTGTTATTGTCTAATGTCTAAATATAATTTGAAAATTAGTTATTGTACGGTGTCTCAAAACAATGGTGATCCCATGTACCGAAGGTAGACGGCAACAAAGTGTGAATAACCCGGCAGGTCAGCAGCATCTCCGCTGAGCAAAAGCATGGGTGGGCTGTTGGGCAGTTCTTCAGTCTGCCGTTCCATGCACTTTTATTTGAAGATTCTTACCCCTGTGAACATTTAAATCTTTCATCTTACCTTATATGCCCACCGGCCATTGATTCCCGTTATCGGAGAAACTACCAACGGCATTATTTTTGTCATTTGCCTCGTGGTTTTACATGCATCGTCAATTCAAAGTGTGTGTGTGTGTGTGTGTGTGTTTTTTTTTTGGTGTGTGTGGTGAGTGTGTGTGTGTGTGCTCCTCATCCTCCCCACCCACGGAGGTCCTCTGACTCTCACCGTTCACCTGCAGATTGTGTGACCTTGGACTTGGTAACAGACGTTGTTCGAAACTTGATGTGGCCGAGGATCGGAAAGAGAGAGGTGAGGTGGAACGGGACACAGAGGAGTCTCCCGACAACGGGAAGAGGTTTACAGTATGGCCTTGTGTGCTGGGATCGGGAGGGATTCACTCGGGGGAGATCATTACTGGGAGGTGGAGGTGACGGGGAACCTGCGGGTGGTGTCTGGGATAGTCGCCGCCGAGTCTCGGGACAGGGAGGGGGACATCAAATGAGGCCAGGTGACTGGGCTTGGTCCGTGGAGCAAGCTGGTGACGAGTTTCGTGTGAAACTATCGAATATCCTGTACTCCTCACCGATCCCATCCAGGAGAGGCTAGGAGTTTATCTCTGTTACGAGGCAGGGTAGTCTCATTTTACAGCGCGGACACCAAAGTCCCATCTCCACACCATCAGTCGGGAATAAGTTCACTGGGAAACTTTACCTTTCTTCTGGACTTGGGGAGGGAAACCAGTGTTGAGAATCTCTCGGTTCCACTCTAGATCTGTAAATGTCTTTGCTCCCGGGTCCAAAGTCAGGAAGACTTCTATTTCAAGGTTCCTTGTCACCTTAAAATTAATATTTATTTGGGGTCAATATGGGGGCAGAAAGCCCATTCACAACAGACCGACGCGGAAACATGTTCCTATTAATCACCAAATTATTAATTGTAAGCCACAAGGAACTTGGAAATATAACTGGGCCAAAGAAATGTCCTGCAATGTAATTGAATTGAGGATGTGAATGCAATCATTTTTTATCTGTCTGCCACCACCTCGATGAACTCTTGGATGGTTGGAGTTAGCAATTTCTCTTTTTCACAGGATACTGCTGACCCCAGAGGTTTTTTGTACCATAGTAGCCCTCTTCTTTCAGATTTGTTGATTTATCAGAAAACTTTGCAATCAGAAAAATATATTTCTTCTTATGTGGTCCATGGCTTCGTGACGGTGAGGAAAACCAAACCCTCACTGCAGATAGCTGTGGGGGTGGCACAGTGGTTAGAGTTGTTAGCCTCATAGCACCATGAGAACGGGTTGGGTTTGAATATTGGAGCTATCTGTTACTGAGTATGCACCCTTCTAACCGTGACCGCGTGAGTTCTCTCCGGGTTACTCCGGTTTCCTCCCACATCCAAGGAAGTTTCTGTTTCTAGGTTAATTTGCTTTGAGTGAAATTGTAAATTGGTCCTGTGTTAGGATAGTGCTAGTGTATGGGTGATCACTGGTTGGCGAGAAATTCCGTGGGGGGAAGGGACTGTTCCGTGCGAATCGCTATAGGTCTAAGGTAACACTTGCCAATATCTGAGCAGCTTTACGTCAGGTCTATTCCACAGCAGGTTCTAATTCTTGCTTGGAGTGTGATGATATTTCAACCGGGAATAAAACGGTTGTGATATTCATTTTCTTTTGGTAGTTTTCATCATACCAATGATTAGGAAGCCATAATTGAAGTAGATTAAGGCTAAACGCACCCTATAGGATATTCAACTAATGGTCAGTTTTTTTGTTAATATGTAATTCTGATACGATTGATTATCAATACGTAAAAATGACAGAACTTTCAGGAAGAACAAATGTAGTTAACATTTTGCATGCATATATGTACGCAAACTATTGTCATTTAATGATGGAGTTGCTTAAAATACTGTTGTGAGTGGTAGGAAATAATAAATGATGCCAAAATGCAACTAAATGGTAACTCAATTGCTATGAATCATATAAAATAAGAAATCACAGCAGGGTCCCACAAGTCAGTTCCTCGAGTTCAATACAGTCACCCAGCAGTTAAGTTTTCGTCCCATATTAGTTATGTTTAAGAAAAGAACTACGATGCTGGAAAAATTCGAACGGTAGACAAAATAATGCGGGAGAACTCAGCTGGGTGAGGCGGCATCTATGGAGCGAAGGAATAGGAAGATGTTTCGGGGTCGAGGACGCTTCTTCACTAAACGTCATCTTATTCCTTTGCGCATAGATGCTGCCTCACCCGCTGAGTTTCTCAGCATTATGTCTACTTCGATTTTTCCACATCTGCAGTTGCCGAACTTGCGCCGTGTAATTGGGCAGGTCTTTGGGATAACTTGCTGCCGCCAACTCCTGGTTGAAAGCGGCGCAGCACTGATTGCAATGGAGATCTCCAAAACGCAGTGCTGGAGGAACTCAGTAGGGCTGGAACAGCATCTGTGGAAGGGCTGAGGGTGGACACTTCATCCCCAAAATAAAGTGCAATTCCAGGAATAAATGGGGAGCTCTTCAATCCGGTTCCAAAACGTCACTGATGCGCTGAGTCGGTCTTGGAACATAAACGAG